>JBBPOH010000241.1:0-16679 GCA_038091335.1 Phylloporus arenicola | reverse complement strand
GCGCAGTCACATCTGTGGAATTACAATGGGTGGTACTCCGGAACAAAGTAACGATAACGCTTTGACCAACCTTGTCAAGCCTTTTTGACAGATGGACCAAAGCCCAAAATAAAATAAAATGATCCGAAAGGGTTCTTTAGGAAGTATAGATCTCCCGATTGCTTTGATGGGTTTGAGATGTGGAACATGGTACGGCGGGTCACTCACCCCTGAATCCTGTCCGCCCGATAATCTTGCTCTCACTTGCAGCAGAGGAAGTGCGTGCGCGTGAGGACCAACGACAACTTCCTGATGGTGAGGCCCGCCAGTCTTGGGCGCTGTTTCCGAGGTATGTTTGGATGACAACCGACGGTCCGACGCCTAATACCAGATATGGTAATCCATACCAGGTTCCAAACATCGCCACAGTTGTTCTCTCATTTCCCCAGCGATCGACAACAGTGTATTTCGAAATCAAAATATAATTTTGCGGAACGGGTAGACCAGTCAGATTCCGTCTGGGAAGTCCTCGCATTGGCATAGGTGGTCCGCATGCATCCATGGGCACTAGTGGCTTGAATCGCCAGGTCAGTGACTAGATCACATTGCACTTTGGACACCACTCACTCTAATCAGAGTTGTTGCCACTAGACGCGACTAAAATACTAAGCCCCTGATTCAGTCGTAAAGACTTTGCAATGCGTCCGGGGCAGGGAAGGCTAGAAGGCGGCCTCCAAGGTAATAGGCACAGTGAATATAGCGTCAAAGCGTGAACCCTGATAAATGCCTAGTTCAGCATGGGTACCTTGAACCAAGCGAGTAGCACCATACCCGATTCCTGATCACCATTAACAAATGCAGGACTCGATAGTAACGACGGTAACAAAACATGTTCGCCCATCCTTCTGAAAGAACGATACATACACAGGTCAGTCATGCAGACACTGAAACGACTGGATGACGACTGACCCAGAATAGTGCTTCGCGTTCTGCCTTGTGAGCGTGGACATGTCAGCCATAAATGGAGC
The DNA here is from genome assembly GCA_038091335.1 of Phylloporus arenicola. NCBI lineage: Eukaryota > Fungi > Basidiomycota > Agaricomycetes > Boletales > Boletaceae > Phylloporus > Phylloporus arenicola. The sequence goes on along the minus strand of JBBPOH010000241.1, from coordinate 15,672 downwards.
CGGAAAGTCGGTCAGGCGCCGAAGGGAGTGGTGATGGAAGGAAGAGACAAGATGAGAGGGAGAGAAAAGCAGATGGTGACCATGAAAGATCGCTTCAAATAGTCTTTTTCTACTTGTCTGACCCACATTTTAGCCTTGTGCGTGGAGATTCGGGTGGTCGTGCCGTCCACAATGCACATTGCTACGGTACTCCAAGCGAGCTATGACAACGACCCACAATGTCAGTACGATCGTTGGCCCGTATTGGTATTGTAGATATGTATGTATAACCGTCGAAATTTACGGTGGCGGTGTGTAAATGCGTAAATGTGGCGCGGCGGCGGACCTCGGCGAACCCCGAGGTCGTGACACCGCCACCTACGCGGGCAGGGCAAGGCAGGTAGTCGGGCGCGCGGCGACGTCGCACCAGCGGTCGCGTCTCGAAGGCCGGGTCCCGACGTACGGCGAGAAGGCCGAATCCGATGCGCGTCGAGGAGACGACGGGGCGAGCGATCGTGCGTGTGGAGACCGCTCTTGACTCTTGGGCAACGGCCTGTCGAGCACTTGGGCCATCGAACGGGCCAGACACGCGCATCCGGCAGGCTCGGCATGGGTAGGCTGGCAGTGTATGAGCTGGATGGCGCGGGGAGGACGCGAGCATCACAAACCACCGTTGTACAGCAGCACTTGAGTTGCCGATTTGTTGAAGGCTGAACGTATGGTGTTTCTGCGGCCAAGATGGTGTCCATGATGGACTGCGAGAGAGCGCAGCCGCGCAAGACCCGCGGCGGCATGGCATCCGAGTCGACGTGCAATATCCCCAATCCTGCTTGAGTGGTGGAGCGAGGGAAGAAAGCGGTGAACGAAGTGATGTTGGGACAAAGATCGGGAGGATCTGTGAGTACCGCCGCAAGCTCAGAGGAGACGTGATTGGACCGACAGGTGAGAAAGAGCAAAACTCACTAAGCTGGGATTGATTGGGTTGAATATCTCAGGGAATCCACTCCAGACGCATTCTGTGAGGTTAGGGAGGACCCGGAGGAGTGTGAGAGTGGTGTCTTGATGTTGGATGGGCCTGGGCATCAATGAGGCCGAGGCAGGCACTCGCCAACTGGATCCACGGACTCGGTAATAGTACCTGGCCCGTTCCACATATTTTATGGAACGTGGCACACTGTTTATTGCCCACGAAGAAGCAGCGGACCTATGAGGATTAGGGAACGCACTAGCAGTGAAGAGTGAAAGGAAAAAAAATGAGACGGAACGAGACACACCGTATTTTGGCTGGTCAGTGGACCGGACCGTTCCAAGACCCCAGCATGCGTGAAGAAGTCTGAGGGTGAAGAGTCCGTTGATAGTCCTTTCGAGAGGCTTCGAGCCCCAGGAACCTGCAGGAATGAGGAGACAACGGAGGGAGTATGAGCTCAAGCAAGAGTAAAAAGGTCGGGCTCACGAGTCCATTCCGTTGAGGAAAAACTTCTGGGCTGGCATCACCTGTGTGGAGCAAGGTGACGGGGGCGTGAGACAAGGTGGGAGGTGATGCCAAAAGCGGCGGCGGACGCATGGGACGGCGAGCAACAGCTGAGCACGGACCCCAGATTTACGGTAAATTTGCAAATTTACCGTAAATCTGCATGGACTCCCACTTTACATCACTTTACCCGCCAAATTTTCACTTTACTCCACTTTACTGCGTGTTTGGCCTCCCCGACGCTGTTCAGCACGGGCATTCCTGCCCTTTTTTCTCACCAAGTTGGACTCACACCGTCTGCGACTCAAGCTGCATTTTTTTCTCATTTTTGCTTCCTCCAACCCTCCACTTTTCCTCATCAGACCCAAGCAGGCCACCAGGGGAATACAACGACTTCCCAACACGGAAGCATTATGTAAGCCAACCTCACCTTCGAAGCGCAGCTTCTCCCGCACCTTCAACCATCTAGGCTTGAGGCCACAAGGTCAACAACAGTAGGTCGTGTCGTTGATGCCTCCCAGCTAGACCTCAAGCCCAACGACTGCACCCAGAGCCTTGTGCCAGGGTTGGGTCTTGTCGAGCCAAACCATGGCACGCGAGATCTGCCCTGTGAGGATGGCAACGCTGCCACCGCAGATCGTGCGCCATTACCAAGGCGTTGGCAGGCATTGACATGCCTTCCAGCAGAACCTCAAAACCAATGGCCGCATCCAAAGCCTCATACCAGGGATGTTGGGTCTTGTCGAGCCACACCATGGCACGCGAGATCTGCCCTGGGAAGATGGCAACGATGCTGCTGCAGTTTGGAACCCCCATATTACATTCTGATCACGACATACATCAGCTACCTCATACTCATTGTTTTTGGCCACCTCCGTAATTTCCTTTGAAAACATTTCGCCAAGGAGTACACCTCATGCCCTATGATGTACATGTGTGTAACCCCCATTTTCATCTTTCTCAACCACGTCTGACAGGGTTGTGTGCCACCTGACCCAGATTTGGATTCGTTCTGCACCTGTCGACTCAAGCGTCGCACAGATGACTGCTTCTCTCATCCTGCCGCTGGCATTGCTGAACGCACCATCCTTGTCTATGATCGTTATTCCAAGGACTCACACACCTCATGCCCTATGATGTATGTGCTCGGAATACACTGTTTCCCGCTTTCGTCTTTCTCACCCACCCACAGCGATCAGATTCCCGACCGTGCGGGGATCATCCGGCCACCACCCCTTCATATCAGCCTTCATGCTTGCATCCAAGGTCATCTGCAACGACACCTACTTCCACAGCATTGCCGGATGCACCATCCTTGTCTATGATCATTATTCCGAGGACTCACACATCTCATGCCCTATGATGTATGTGCTCGGAACACACTGTTCCCCGCTTTCGTCTTTCTCACCCACGTCTGACAGGGTTATGCGCCACTTAACTCAGATTTGGATTCGTTCTACACCCGTCAACTCAAGCGTTGCATGGATGACTGCGTCTCTCATCCAGTCATTGGCATTGCCGGATGCACCATCCTTGTCTATGATCGTTATTCCGAGGACTGCAATTACACTCAAATACAGCCCGGCACGAAAACATGCGCTCTCAACACACTCTCACCCCATAGCCTATGCACTCCACAGGACAAAGCTTCACCTGACAGTCACATTTGCTGCGCTTGTTCTCCTACAGCGACCAGATTCCTGACCGCACGGGGATCATCCGGCCACCACCTCTTCATATCAGCCTTCATGCTCGCGTCCAAGGTCATCTGTGACGACATCTACTCCAACAATTGATGCCGTAGAGGAGTCAATCAAACGTTATGGTATTGCTGCATGTGGTGCTCCAATGAGCTCTATCTTATGGCCGAGGCTCTCGTTGTGCGTTTCGTTGGCACAGAGGATCCGCTTATTAGTTCCATGGGATTCACAACAAGCCCAATATTTATTCCTGCCCTAGGTGGAAAGGGGGATCCAGTCATTTCTGACGAGCTTAGCCATGCGTCCGTGCACTGTCCGCTATGGTGGCTATGCAGCCGATCGTTGGTACGTCATACCTCCGACCATCCCCTTTCTGCTACTGACCTCCATCAAGCTCGACAGCCATGGGTGTGAATGGATTGTGGCCGGCAAGCTAACCAGTTTCTGTGTCAGGTCGTCTGCTCTGATGCCAACTCTGCAACAGATCCTCTCTCGGGTGGCCGAAAGACGCTCTCTCCAAGAATTTGCTGTCAACGAAGGACTCCAATGTGAGTCAGCGAGTCGAAAGGTGTTGAAGATCGGCATTGATGCGAGGTAAGCATAAGCAGCTACCTGATCAGCTCTCTTTTTATCTGATGCAGTGGTCCATGTAGCACTTGGATGCATGCGGTGTGTCCGGTTTACCGGTATCACCATGCTGGCGCTGGCCAGAATCCAGAGCTCCGAACGCTATTTCATAGACTTGCGAACATCTTGGTGATGCCAGCACACATCGTCTTTGTGTTTGATGGGCTGGAGCGCCCTTCTGTGAAGCGGGGTAAGCAAGTCCAAGGGAGAACGCACTGGCTCGCACATGGCTTCCAGGAATTCCTGGATGCTTTTGGATTTCGGTGGTACGAGGTACGAGATGGACGACACGATCACATTCAGCTGAACTGAGCATGTTGCACAGGCTGCTGGTGAAGCCGAGGCCGAGCTGGCGGTGATGAGTCAATGTGGCATTGTTGATGTCGTTTTAACAACGGACGTGGATGCCCTCGTCTTTGGAGCAACATGTGTTGCCCGCTGGTAGGTACATCATGTCTTCCCCACCACTTGCACGCTGACACCGTTCTCGAGCCCCAAGAGCCCAAGATACTTCGAAAACATGGAGATCTACACTGATCACCTGATCTCTACCCGGCTGGGACTGGCAAGAGCAGAGCGTGTCCTTGTTGCTCTGCTCGTCGGTGGTGACCATGGCGTGAGCTTTGTATTTTCGTGAACTGAAAACCCTGTTCTGATGAGTCGCAGAGTGGCCTTCCTGGCTGTGGGATCAACATTGCACACGGTCTAGCCCACTATAAGCTCGGGGCTGCCCTCTCGGCAGCTTTCACCACCATGGACCCTTTCACATTAACGCAGTTCCTCATGCACTGGCGCGATGATCTTCGACATATCCTTAGCTCAGATCCGGAGGGCTTCTTGGATCGACACTATCCAACACTCGCTGAATCAATCCCAGATGAGTTTCCAAGCTATGAAAACATGGAATATTACTTCTCGCCCCGAACGAAATGTTTGGCACACGATAACGATAGTCATGGCCCCGTGCACGAGGTTGGGTCAAGCCAGCCAAATCTCGCTGCCCTCGCCGCTCTGTGTGCACGCCATTTCAGCCTCAAGGGTGAGGCTCTTGTCATGAAGATGCGTACTACCGTCTGGGAGGGGGCTGTGGTGCGACGACTGATGAATGTAGACCTTTCATTTCCTTTGTTCTTGCCCACTGCTGACCAAGTCCAACAGCTGCCGGAGCTGTCTGGTGGCCCAACAATCCATCCATCTCCAAAGGCTCCAATGAGAGTCATTAAGCGTTGGGTGTTGATGAGCACACCCAGGCATGGCTTCGAGGTCATAAACATACGATACAATGCAAGACAGTTTGCAGACATCGTCCGAGACACTTCGTCAGCCTCGGGCGAGTCTGGGTCGAAGTTGAAAAATGAAGACCTGATGTACTTCACGGTGCCAGCGTGTGTTGTCGAGTATGCACACACCGTACGGGATGACCATGCGCCAGTCACCTGTCAACCTGTGGCAGGTCCTAGCACTGTCATCGACCTTACTGGCGATGCAGACGAGGAGGGGGATGGCCGCACGCCAGTCACCTGTCAACCCATGGCAGGTCCTTGTGTTGTCATTGACCTCACGGGAGACACAGACGAGGAGGGGTTCAGAACAAAGATTCATGGTTGACAGTCTCAGGCAGTGTACTACGAACGGTGTAAAAATATGATTTTGAATGTATACAACCTTGGCTTGAGTCTAGTAGCATGAGAACGAGTGACAGTGTCTGATATGTAGGTCTGCAGGTAGCATTGACAAACAAATACACTCGCCCGACACAGAAGCCACCACAGACCCAGTGACCTCCGTTCGACAGTGTCCACCCTCTGCTCAATTTACCATGGGACGGGCAAGAGAGTCAGTGAAGATTCCTGAGGTGCCCGAGTCTCCGAAGAAAAGAGCATGCAAGACACGGTATTCCCATGCCTCCCCTGTGACCAAGGTTGTTGGCTCGCTCAAGGCCATCAGTGAACTCAAGGAGTCTGGCAAGGAAGCTCACCTCAGAGCAAGGAAGACCAGAAAGTGCTACACAGGACATGTGAAGCGGGGCCGAGAATGGCTGGCAGAACACTTCCAGGCTACAACACACTTGAATGGGCTGCCAGTGACAGCCCCTGAGGCTCCTGCACCTGAGGCAGGAGATGAGGACCCATACGAGGACCCAGAATTTTCCAATGCATTCGACCACATCCCCAACAAGACATCTGACAAGGCCCTTGCCCTGTTCCTTACCTACAAAGGATTTGATCAGAATCGGAGCCAAGGAACGGTGGAAGGGGTCCGTGCTGCTTTCAAGGACCTATGGGACAATGCGTGGGTCTTGGCCCAGTGTCGCACATCATGTTAATGAGCTTGACCGTTGCATGCAGGGACGGTGACACCTACCGTGGTCCATGGCACTTCAATGACACCAGGCAGCGGTGGGAAGGCAATCCGGTGAACTCGGCAGAGGTGTCAGACATCACCAGCGCCCTGAAACACAAAGCGTGTTCCGAGGGAGGTGACCGCAAACACTCGCTGCCAATGTCCAAAGATTACATGGTCCGGATCCTTGATTGGATACGAAAGACATGTCCTGGGCTTGATGAGGCGCTCGGGTGGCTGCGCCATGCCCTATCGGGTGAGCCGCTGTCACCAATTCCTGTGCACGACAAGAAGTGGTCGCTCGTGACGCGGCATCTGGAGCAAATCACATTTAGCGCGACCGCATGGACCTTGTGGACAAGGGATGTCCAATCGTTCAGTGGTGTGCCAGTCCACTGAAGCCTTGCACTACAGGTGTTTCGAGCTCGTGAAGTTGCGTCGGAGGGACATCACCATCGTCGATGAGGCCGCCGTCAATCGTGTGCTGGCGAAGTATCTTGCCGGCGATGAATTGCTGCTAAGCGATCGGCAAACGCTGTTCGAGATCTACCTCACAAACCGTAAGGGATGGCAGAGAAAGGTCGACAAGGGGGTGAGGGAGCAAGACCTACGCTGTGCGTGACCTCTATCGATCAACCGGTGATGTCGCTGATGAACGGACTCCTGTACTGCCAGGCAATCACTATAATATCTATCCGCAACCCGACCTGCATGCCGTGGATGCCTTCCTTTGGCTCCTCGTGTGGATGAAGTGGCTCGAGTCTGCCCACTACGGGCGTGCACTTGAGCCCGATGACTGCGTCTTCCCCACGATGGGTGCCAACGGCGTTGTGTATGCTCGAGAGCCACTCTCCCACGACTCAGTGCAGAAGTGGATCAATGAAGCAGTCGAAGGTGCCCACATTCCCGGCTCCTTCTCGACCCATTGCTTCCGTCGTGGGGGTGCACAATACCGCTTCATGTTCGCTCCGGTCGGTCAGCGTTGGACCCTGGCAAGGGTGCGCTGGTGGGGTGGATGGGCAGAACAGGAACACGTACGTGTTTCTTTCTTTCTTTCTTTCTCCTCGCTCTCAGCCTTCGCCTGTCATGAGCTCACCGCCAGTGCAATCACAGCGCGACACCCTCATTCGCTATCTCCTCGACGAGCTGCACACGTACGAGGCCGACTACAGTGATGCTCTCGCGCCCATCCAGCAGGAGTACGACCAGTCGCTCGCAGGTGAGACAGCGCTCACACGGCCGGTCACGAACGAGGAAGTGCGGATGGTCCATTCGGACGTCACGGGTGGTGTGCGGTATATTCTAGAGGACATGGCGTTGGTTCGAACGGACATGAAGTCAGTTCGAGTGGACATGGGTTCGTTCATGGACAACGTCAACCAGTCTGTTCAGAAGATGGTGGAGATCACTGGAAGAGTCAGCGCAACCAACGTTTGCGCTGACTCGAACACCGACCCCTCTGCAGCTCCTATTCAACCGCCACAGACGCAACCTGCCGCGACCGCCTCAGAGCCCAGGCTCACAATTGTAATCCCACCACGCAACTTCTCCAGGCGCGCGCCGACTCAAGCTCGCCGGACCAGCGCCAGCGCCAGCTCATCGACGGCGTCCCTTACTGGGCGAGGCCGACTGCCTTCAAGCCCTCAAGCCGCGGTCCCACATAAGGCGGCACCGACATGCGATCCCCACTGCGCAACCCGCTTGAACGACGACCCGCAAGTGCCAGGGCTGCAAATCCCCAATGTGCGTGCCTTGATGGCGGATGGCTGGAGGGAGGTCATCAGGCATTGGGTCGATGGCGCACCCGAGCTTAGACTGGAAACGCCGCTGAAGGATTGGCCAAGGGAGTGGCTGGTGGGCGCAAACCGGCTCACGTTTGCGATGAAACACCACAACCGCTCAGTCATCGCGACCGAGTTCATTGACGTGTGAGTGATCTCCCCGCTGGCCCGCCTTTGAAGCACTCGCACTGACCGCGTCCTCCCGCCACTCACCTGACAGGTATGACTCGGACGAAGATCGCTTCCTTGCAGCCTATCCCGAGGCCACACAAGGTATCACCCCACTCCTCAGAGTGATCAACGCCGCTCGCGTCGCACGCGGCGAGAGCATCGAGCGGCCCAGGGCCGGACCTCGACAAGCACATCCGCGAACCTCACGGAGTGCCACCTGACGATTGCGCGTCACCCATCATGTCTCACCTTGAGCTCACTGGACCGCCCGCTGCTGCCTCGCTCTCTCTCGCTCGCTCTTCAAGACCCAGTTCCTCGCCATCCGCACATACCTCTCCCGCCCCTCGGTTATGACCCCCCGCTAATGTCTCGCACCATGTACCTACACCGACCGTCCCGCTGCTCGCGACCTTGCACATACCTCCCCCTTCCACCATCGTTCATACAACCTGCCGCTGGTCATGACTCACACCTCATAAATCACAGCCGTCCCGTCGTTTCGCCGCACCCTCATCACCCAACGCAGTCGTCTCGTTCTCGTCTCGCCATCGTCGCTTACTATCTTAGTCGCTCGCCGTAGTAGTAGCCTGTCCGTAGTAGCGGCGCGCTGCGTCCGTGGTCGTCGTCGATCGCGCTCGCACGCCCGTTCTCGTTCACTCCGTTCGCAAGTTTAATGAAGCACACGGGGAGGGTTCGGGCCTTCGCCCTCCCTCCCGTTTTCTTCTCTTCTCCGCCCGTCTCGTTCCCTTCGCTCCGATCGCGCTAAGCCGCAGGTCACGCTCACACCGCCAACTCACGCCAAGCACCTCGGCGTCGCCCGGATTCGCTCGAGGTCGGTGGCTGAGCGACTGAGTCAGCGGCCTGCCCCGCGCGGCCGCACCGCCACCGTAAATTTCTCGAGCTAAGTACGACACGTTCGTACCTACGCCTCATACCTCTGCCCTTAAGACTTTTTAACTCTTTTCGTTCTCTCTCTTCTCTCTGTAGCTCCGTGCGGAAAAAGTGCAGAGACCGGGTATTTTGTGAGCTGCCGTGGAACGAAGGGTCTGTAGGTGGGCGACAACGACACAGAACTAGAACACACCACTGGACTTGGCCCTTCTTTCTTGAAATCGAATTAAAGTTTTCCGTGCTGCTTTCACGGAAGGTTTGATTTACTGCACCGTTGAAAAAATATGCATTTCTTGGAGTCGAGCTCAGCAACATCCACCACTCTTCCTGATCTACTTAGCACCCTCGACCTGCACACGATAGAGCGACGACGCTGATCGCCACGATGTCGCGCACGGATGCCAACAGCCTTCACGTCCCCGACGCACAAGGCGTCCAAACGTGACATGCCCGCGCAACGTACGGCGGAGATCTGAGCGCCCGAATATGAGATCGGTGTCGGCCCAGACTCAAGCGTCGGCGAGGACGTCGAAGAGCTCGGTGGCGATGCGGGGGGCCCAGGTCCGATACGGCGATGAGAATGATAAGGGTTTGGTGGCGTTTGAGAATGGTTTGGCAGCCGTCCGACAGTGAATTCCGGCGGGACCGATATGGAGGATGAGCTCGGTCGAACGTATCGAGGTGATGTCTGGATCTAAAATGACTCGGGCATGTCAAAGCATCCAATCTTATGGGGCCAAATCAGAACTTGAGTTGGACATCGTCGACGCTTGAGCAACACAAAGAGACAAGCGCGTCCGCTCAAGCGCTCAAGTTCCAATGATAATATTTCACATCTACTAAGCCCGAGAGTTATGCAAAGTCCCCGGATTCGACCAATCTCAGATCAAGGGGCACCTGTGCGGTCACATCATCCCCCGCAGGAGGTCGAACTACAGGGACCTGCAGACCATTCACCTTCCAGTAGACCTCCTTGACGTGTCCATTTTCATCTGGCCTACTTGGCAGTGCGAAATGGATACGCGAAATAAGCGTTGTCAACACTTGTTCTGGTGCGATCATTCAGTGATGCGTATGCGCAGCACAATAGTCGTACTCACTCATCTCCATTTCTGCGAATTTGAACCCGCTGTCCGGGAGGCGTCAGATCGGACAGGAAAGAACATGAGCGTGTACGTACATGCATGCGCGGCCACCACCGAGAAAGGTCATCCTAGAGATCGCCATCAGATAAGAATACTATGTAACAATGAACACTCACATGGACGCATACACGCCTGGGTATTTGATCCCGTTCTTTGAGCCCAACTTGTCTGCGGTTGCCTCCGTACCATATGATCCAGGTCCAGACTCTGATTCTCCGTGCACGCCCAGCCACCGTTCGGGTTTCCACTCCGACGCATCTTCCCCCCACAAGTCCTTGTTATGGTTTGCGGCGAGAAGCGACATGACCAACGTCGTGCCTCTTGGAACGGAAACTGCCGACAGCATACCGCCTGACACTGATTTGATCGGGCGATACAGCGGCAGCACGGCGTCTTCACGGACGCTAGAAATGAAGCTCGAGTTATGAACGGAAGACCAAAAGTGGGGCCACCTTACGTGCGACCCAGCAACGACGTGGGAGGGTGCACCCTCAATGTCTCGCGAACGATGGCGTCGAGGTATGGCAGACTCATGAGGAGGTCGTAGGGCAGTCCGACCTCTTCCCAGGGACCTGTGATGTCATGCGACGCAGCATAACGTTGCTTCGCATCGCGCACTTCGCTGCGCAGGCGGGCTTGAACGTCTGGTTTGGTAGCCAGTATCCAGAGGATGCGACATATCGCGGTCGTCGTGGTTTCAAATCCCGCAAACACGATCGTGCTAGAAACACATTTGAGGGTGTGACAAATGCATGACTTTGAGAACCCACTTGATTTGCCCGAGCAGTTCCTCGTCCGTGAGCCTGTCAGAGTGGGAGGATGACATGTTTGCATTTACTAGATAACCTTGTCGCCACGATCGTATGCAGGCATTGGACGACTTACGCATGATGCTCATGATATCTCTGCCTTTCATGCGCGACCTGAGACTTCCAAAGTCCTCTGGCGCAGCATGTCCTTGCATGACTGCCTTTTTCTCGGCGAAAATATTCTTGCTCGTCGTGTCCATAACTTGGACGACACGACGGATGTCCCTGAGGGCCTCGAGGGGAGCCCAATCCATTATCTTGTTACGCCAGCACAATGAGAAATGTCGCACGATGAAGGGAACGAAGGGGCGGACGATGAGGAGTCGGAGAGTGGATGGACTGTCGAAAAGTGGTAAGTTATCGTGCAGCCCAAGCAGACATTCTTACGCAAGATTCCTGATGGCCTCGAGATATTCGTTTTCCTGGTCGAGATTCAAGGCGTCAAAGGAATGGCCTAGTGCAGCCTGACAAATGTATTCCAGAGCGCCGCGGGAGAGCAAAGGGAGCACATTGATCTCGGTCGGTGCTGGTTGAATGAATGAAAAACATAGTAGGAGGAGGAATGGAGCGCATACAGTGATCAATTTGGAGCTGAGAGACAAGTATCGAGCAGAGCCTGTCAGCGATCGGCTGTATGATTGGCAATAGATCGCGCATATTTGCGAGTGAGAATACGGGATTGAGCATTTTGCGCTGTTTCTTGTGCTGATCACCTGACGCCGAGTTGTGGGGCACACTGGATGGAGCAGGGACGAGGAGACGTACCAAGGGTTGAGATAAGCCCTGGACCAAAAATCAAGCGATTGCCCCTGTCGTATGTATTACAAATTTTTGACAAGATGAAAAGGAGAAATCACACTCGCATGATGAACATGTCGGTTTCTGTATAGATGTGCTGGTCTTTGACGACAATGTGATACAGGGCAAGGGGGTCGGATACATAGAGCTGTTGTGTCTGCAGACATGTGAGCTGGCTTGACTTTTGCGAAGATGTCCCTGGTTACCCCAAGCAGTGCGTTCACCCTGACGATGCCGCCATATTTCGCGGCCAGGGCAAGGTTGTAATGGTAAGCGTCGCGAAAAAGGCGATGAAAGTTGCCTGCAGGATGTGAGTACTACGGGGAGAGATGAGTGCAGGAAATACCTGTGAGCCAGTGGTCCTTGGGTGGACCGGGTATGATCGCGAGTGGCGACTTGCGGCGGAGGAGAAACCAGACAAAGTACGACGCGGCGAGTGTGAGGAGGAGAAGGGACATTTGAATGAAATGTTTCAGGTTGGCAATAATTACCCCTTTGAATCCGATGATACGATCGGTTGTCTATCTCCGGCGAACCCATAAAGCGAGGGCAACACCCAGCGTTGCCTTCCAATGCACCTCTCAGACGACTTGGCTGCCTTGATTGGCTTTGCCTGTGAGGCCGTCCTCTGGGGTGAGTACTCAGTGCACAGTCACGAGACGGACTAACCCGACTTAGGCGTCAATGCGACGTTGTTCATCACCGCTCTCGTCATCCTCAGGCGCCGACGTTTCCATGAGAATTTATACAACCCAGTCATCTGTCTCACCTTGCTCATTTTCCTTTGCTGTACCACCCACTTTGCCCTCGAGTTCAACCACTTTTACACCACCCTCGTGAGTGCCCACCTCGCCTCAATCTCCACCTTGACAGACTCGCCGCCAGTATGCCATCGGTGTCCACAACTATGCCAATGAAACCACTCAGCTTGCTGGAGCAGATTACTTGATATCCTTTACAGATTTTCTCGGTGATTTAGCCCTCATATTCCGCTGCTGGATGCTATGGGACAAAAACTATTATATCGTAGTGCTACCTTTCCTGACGGCCCTAGCGGGACTCGGTGAGTATATCACCCACTCTGAAAAAAAATACTCTCACAGCACCTAGCGTCTATCACTGCCCTTATCATTTTATTGTATAGCATCAACCCCACTTCTCCTACTCCTCCACCCGACCTGGTCCCCCTCACTCTTGCTGGCTACACGCTTCCCCTCTGCACAAATGTCATGGTCACCTCACTCATTGTTTTCCGTATCTGGGCCTCTTCCCGCACTGTCTCCGATTCCCCGCTGCGCATCAGTGGGGCTACACACCGTGCCATGATGCTCGTCATAGAGAGCGGTGCCATTTACCTCTTGTTCCAGCTCATATTCGTCGTGCTAGTCGCTGCTCAACACGCTGCAGAAGCCATTGTTGCCGTCATGGCTGTCCAAATCTATGTAAGCAACCCGTTCACCCACTCTGGGTTTCCAACCTCACTTCTGCTTCTCAAAGGGAATCGCGCCCACGCTCATCATCATCCGCGTTGGTCTTGGTATTTCCTCCGAACAGACCTCGGGAGCAGTCGCGTCCACACGCATCACGTGGCTCGTGCAGCGCGGCGAAGAGTCTGGCATTTCGGCGACCGAAGGATTGGTCACCAACACCGACTATGAAGGGGCCAAAGAAGCGCATTCGTCCACACCAGAAAATCACCAACTTGGTGACGGGGATAAGCATTTTGTAGATGCTCACAAGACCGAGCGTTCCAGCCCTGTATGATTTCTCTTGTCGCCTTATGTGATGTACTACCTTTAGGAGTCCTTGCTGTGATTGATCCATCTTGTTTTGGTCCTTGTCCTATCAGCTAAGGTAGCGGTTCTGAAAGCTTGAACTCAACAGTCGAACATGAATGTATTGGCAAATGGACCTCAATGTGATCCACAGGAAGATTCTTTACAAAAGCTGCGCCTTGCTGCAGAACTTGCATCTCCCCTGCCTCCAGACTGACAGCAGTGTCAAGATCATTTCATTCCTCGCCGCGACGCTCTAATACACCCTAGAAGCCCGCCGTGGTCAAGCGGTAAGAAACGCTGAAAAGAGTGGACAACAGAACACAACCACGCTCTGTTGACAGCGTATGACCCGTGACACCTCACGGAGTCATGGAATTCCGCTGCGCTCTAGGGTACGCGAAAACGCCAAGGATACTAACCGGTTAATGACCTATGAGGGAGTCCACCTCGAGGATCGCAGGCAGTTATTAACCATCATATGACCACGATAGCAGATCTCTGCCTAGTGCGTGGTGACTTGCATTCACAAACAGCTTGCTGCACTTATTGGGGATACTCCGAGATTGCGTCTTCAACGTGTCCAACCCTTCTGGGGCCTCGCAAATTCGAGCTTGAACCAACCCAAAAAGCCACTATTTAGAGGGTTTGTTGCGTGACGGAGATCCCCGATTCGTGAGTGGAATATTCGCGGTGGACGGACCAAGTGCGAGAACTTCATCGTGTTACTCGATAGCCAATGCTTGGTCTCCAATAGTGTTGCCGCTGAAGTGAAGTAACTTCAAACTTAATTCAGTTCAGTTCACCTGGACAACAGTCCATCACAGTTCGTTGCGACTGAATTGGGATGAGAGTGAGTTCACTCAGTTCACTCAAGTGAGATGAAGTATGATATATCTAGAAGAGATAACCCCTATTAGTACCAATGGCACTCCCCGCCTACGAGGAACTTGCAGCAAAATGGCGAGAGCTTCAAGGGACTGAGTTGTCATATTACATCAGTGCTGGCCTCGAGAAACTCTGTATCGTGATGGGGTGCAAGACATGCATTTACGCCCTTTCAATGTCAGAGTGCGACATCCCCATGGTCCGTGTGCTAATGCCATTATGTCAGAGTGTGCGGCGGGCTTAGTGTTCATGACATTCAATGAATATGTGAACTCCAGCATCTTGGGGCTGGTTACCCAGAGAACGGTGAATGAGCTCACAGGAGTGAGTGCTGTTGATGAACTTGGCGATCTATTGGGTAACGAGACCATGACTTAACTGATTGATAATCGTGTGTGATTGGATGGGCGGTCCGTACTTCATTCCACTTGTTTCAGGCCTGAGAATGCACATGGCTGTCTATCTCAGGTGAGCGTGTCGTCCATAAAGTGAGGCAAACACTAGTGTTCACCTCCCATGTAGGGTATGGCATGGGTAGGGCATGTCCGGGTCACACCCGCGGGTAATATGGTGGGCTGGGTGGTACGGGTACGGGTAGGGTGAGTGCTATGACCCAGATGGGTACGGGTAAGAGGTCAGCTTACCCATTGGATCCGTGGATATCTGCAGGTGGATCCATGGAATTCCTGAGGCTGTGCGCGTCTACTAAGCTCTATCCTGATGCTAGCATTCTACACTTATTTTTTTCTTCATTATTGTACCTTTCTTCATAGTGCACAACCTTACTGGTCCTTGCATAATGTGGATATATATTGGTACCTTCAAGTGTGTGAGACTCAGCTATGGCCTGCCCTCCATCAGGAAAAACCCTTCAGGTAAATTCAACGCAAGTGCGCACATTTTACCATAATTCAGCGTAACTCGTCAAATTCAGCCAATTCGTTCTATAACTTAAGTCCGTCTTAAAATGCACACAATTTGACACAATTGCACACATTTTGGCGCATTTATTTCGCAATGCGATAACTCGCACATTCAATAATGATGAAATGTTCTCCTACTTGGTTGCCATTCCCTCAAAGTCCACCTCCTGGAAGGCCTGGAGGTGTTCCACACTGTCAGCAGGTGTGGTGGCACTGATCACCAGCTGCCGTGACTTCAGCCCATGAGTGACTTGTAAGTGAAATGAACTTACATAGTTTTCTTGAGCAATCCCGACATCAATGTGTGATATTTCAACGGCCCCGTCTGGTTGTTCTGGAAGCAGATTTGCGCCAGGATGCCTTCATATCTT
>JBBPOH010000240.1:0-16680 GCA_038091335.1 Phylloporus arenicola | reverse complement strand
AAATGCCTGTTATTGATTCACCTCGCGTCAAGCGGAGCAACAGTGCAAACATCCGTTGATATTTCGATAGGACCGTTGTCGGAATCAACGCTTGCAGGGCTTGTGGGACTTTGTAATCGAGATATAAAAAGTCCAACGCTCTGTTGAAGGTGAATGTGGGCAGCGGCTCAAAGTAATTGGACATACTCGATAGCTGCGAATGGCTACTTTAGTCGTACTTCGAATCAAACAAATAATTGACTTACAGAGAGGATCGAGCCATCGTTCGTGTCCCCTACCACTTAGCTCGCGTATAGCGAAACCTAAGCGAGACTCTGCTTCGCTCATCACACGATATGCACCGTCTACATCAGATTCCGTGTTTGAAGGATTGCTCTGCTGGGAGTCGACTATCACCGTGCGGAGGAGGAAGCTAAGCTCAGAACCACCGGGAGGCCAGGAGTCTCTGGTCACCAAGAGGGGTGCCAGTCCTACAGGCCAACGGCCCGTGTGAGACGGGTCAGGTAGCGTTGTCCCCTTTGACCTATGTCGCAAAAGATTATACATCTGCATGCTGTGGCTTGCTCTATCCTCTGCGTCCGAAAACAGCGCAGCAGATAGCCGCGATTTGAACGAATGTGAAGTGAGCATCATATGAGACCGAAGTAATTCAAGGTGTGCGTCAATGCAAAGGGGGGAAGACCGATCGAGAAAGACTGCCAAAAGTGCGCGCGAGAGAGATGCGGCATGATCCCGGAGAGGCGTAAACATGACTTCGCATAGGAGGGATGTGCTGGGCGTGATGTGTGGCAACATGCTTGGAAAGTTGGCCATGAGTTCACCAAGGGCGACTTGAGCGTCGTGTTCTGGGGATGAGAACGATCCTGGTTCCAAATCAAAGACCCTGAACTCCGAAAGTGGATCAGGATCGCCTGATGACTGCCCTGTTTGTGAATCATCCATGGAAGAGCGTTCTGGCCCAGATGCCGGAGCTATGGGATCGTTGTCGACTTCAACACCGTTCCACATGCACTTGATGCTCTCTTCAGTCCATGTCCACGAGATTTCTTTCGACGGTGATTGAGCAGAAAAGATGGAGTGCTCTGGTCTGGCAGCCTCGAGCAGTTTCAGTGACTTGTGAGCAGCCGGAAGGATGTTTCCCAAGCTCTCTGGGATAAACGTCGGGAATGGACCGTCCGCGTCGATGCTACCTTCCTCGCCACGCAAAGAGTTCTCCACCTCATCACCTTCAAAATGAAATGTGGTATCCAGCTGAGTTCTCTCTGTGGTCGTGACATACAACTGGCGAGCTTCTCCATAAGCCAACAACCGGCAAAGGGCATGGATGTATGGCTTGAACGAGACCGTCAGCAAGTACGCCATGACAGCTGTGATAGCGCGAGGGGAATGACATTCCACATGCTTTTCGAACGTTTCGTAGACCAGGGACAATAGGTCGACCGGAGAGGTCGGAATACCATAAAGTTTATTAGATGCGGTATCGATGCTCTAGCTTGGAGATAAGGACGATGATGTCAAAGGGACGGATTGAACCAGTCGTCACGTACCCTAGAGCACATCGAAGCAAGAGAAGTCACAATCTGCTCTAGGTCGGTGTAGTAGAGCCACACCGTAGCAAGGCAGGGGGCGGCCGAAGATTCTGTGGCGTTGAATAGTGGTCCGCAAGACAAGCGGTTGCGGATGAATGCCAAGACAGATGCGAGACCATGGGCAAAGGCATGCAAGGTGGTATTGGTATGTCCACGTCTCAAAATTTCAAGCTTCATATGTCTGGGCGTAACAAGCGCAAATGATGTCCTTACCTCCCACGAAGTCCCTGGACCAGTTTGTCTGACCGACGCACGAGGGTGCCCAAGTCAAGAAAACGTTGCAAGATACTTCAAACGTGTTACTGCAGAGTATGGAGGGTTGGTGTGTCACGAACCTTTGCGACATCCCTTTGTGCACTAGAGAATCGGACGCATCTAGCACTTGAACGAATGATTGTGAGTGTGCATCCCACGCGTACAGTGACGACGAGGTTCCCACTACGACCGAATGGAGGGAGCGAAACAAGTCGCTTTCCGTAATTCGAACACCTTTTGTAGATTTCGGGTGCATACTAGGCTGGGCCCTAAATCGCCATCAATGCCACTGACTCTTTGATTGTCTTGTCTTCCAGAACGTATCATTGACTGACCAATTCTGCAGGGAACCCAAGAGGCCGGAATGTTGCTCAGTCAAAAACGGTGACTTGCGAGTGCTTATAGCAGGATTTGGATCCCAGGACATAGAACGATCCTGCCATGTACAACTGAATGAGGCCGCGACACAATAAGAAGAGTACTCACAATGTCTCGAAATTGATGGAGCGACCCATCGTTCCACAGCGGAGTGAGCACAGGAAGTTTGGAGCCCTGTTTTGATATACCGGAATCATTAGGATGAGACAGTGACGGCGAGGGTGAACGGTTGTTCGATGGTATCCGAGGAGATTGAGCAGTAGACTCGGATAATTGCAGAGCTTGCACGATTGGATCCTGTGGTTTGTCGATTAACTTGGGTATCGAGAAATGTGATGAGATAGGTTTCAAGACAGGAAGGGTAAACTCTTCATCATGATCCTGAAGCCATCCGGCCATACAAACTTGTGTCGGACTCATGTGGCATAAGGGTATGAACCAACAAGCGGATGCAACTACACAATATGTAACGACACGATTTCTACAAGGGCCTCAACAGAATCTTCGATAGTCCAGTGATAGAAGACGTCGCAATTATGCGGTCATTTCTATAAAGTGAAGGATTCTGTGACAAACATAATGCACAAGGCAGGACGCTCCCCCGCCGCTAGCCAGGATCTCAATCTCAGCCTTTCTTCTGGTGTGCAAGATGCGCATGAGTTCTTTCCTATTGAAAATTCGTGAGAGAACATAGATCAACCCAGAACGCGTCACCTCCACTCGGTAGGCAAACTACTTTCACGATGTTGCAGCATTGCCAGGGCCTGCGGTGAGATTAGTTCCGCAATAATAACAATCAAGCACTTGATCCACCTTTTTTGCGTCATGTTTCGTGATAGGAATCAATGTATCCAACTGAATATCCAGGCTGCGTTGAATGCATAAGAACTGGTATCGCCATGGACGGGCTTGCCTTACGCTGCAAGATCTGAAGATCTGATCCCAAGCCACTGGACGCGACGTGCGGCGAGTTTTTCATTCTCATGTCGCAGGCTTTGACTCCCGTATTTATAGACTGAAAGTATATCCAGCCCATAGGCGTCGCCGTCAACCAGTCCCATTATTGGTACGCTGGAAGATATTCCAGGTGTGGAGAGGAAAAAAATTCCTATTGCTTACTCGTCTGGGAGGTTGTCTGATAACGTCTTCACGAGTTGTCGTGTGGCAATATCTGGATACCCTTTACCCTGCCAGGTAAAGTGAGCGAGGGTCCGACAAAGCCAGACATGACGTCTTGCCGTGATGATCAATCCACACCCAGGAAGCCCCGGGTATCTGGTGAATTGCGATCGACATAAAGTCTGAAAGACCGCCTGAATCCGCATCAGTAACGATCGGCCACGATGAAGTAGTGTGCGACCTCCTTCTCGACCACAAGAACCCAGCTAACATCGGATTCGACTTCGAACCGCTCAATATCTTCTCCAGCGGGGATGAGTGTGCCCTAATTACAGCATTGTATATGATGAGTACGCCGCACGGAAGGCCATTCATACTTCGGACTCGTTTACTCGTAACATTTGGCCGTCCAGGAGGTGTATGATCATACCACTGCCGCAGACGAGACCTTTCGAGCTGGCACGCTAGATGCATGCATTCAGTCACGAGAGGCGATTTCTGGCAAAGAATTTACTATGTTTAAATCTGCTCTATCGAGCTCCAAGGTCGCCGCAAGGTCGTCCACGAGCTGTCCTGGTCAGATGCCATTGGGTTTCATTCCTCATGCTTACCTTGTCCACTGTTTTTTGTGATTTGAATAGCATGACATCTTTGTAGAATAGATCTCTGTGACCTGCGAGTTTGTCAACTGATCCCGGGCATGACTGCCTCCTGTACCGTTTGGTCAGGGAAAGATCCTGACAGAGAGCCTCGTGTGCAAAATTCATCACACGTAAAAGTTGGGCTAATCAGCAGCTAAGGGGCAAAGCATCGGGACGAAATGCTTCTGGCATACCAATTGGTTTTGAGCTCGCGCTCTTGCCTTCAGCGGGGAAGCGCAGGACCCGCGAAGTGCATCTATGCGATACGGTGAACGAGTGCGGGCGGGATGCGAGGGATATTCACCCTCCGTCGCGTCTGCCTGCGAGCTGGATCTCGATTTTGGTATCGCTTTGTCGCTTTGACTGCGTCGAAACGGCTCGTTTAGGCTTTTTGGATGATATCACGATTTGCTCCAAGATGTTGAGTGTAAGGTTTTCGATCTGAGCTATCGCCTCGCTGGCCAACCAGTGTATATGCGCTCAAAGGTGTAAATAGAATGAGCGTACGCTGTGGTGTCCCGTCCGAGCAGGTCATCGACCTCGTCGGTGGAGTCTGACTCTAGCATGTTGTCGTTTGAAGAGATGAAGGAAAGTGTGTACTCATGCGGATGATACGCGTCAAAACACATGTTGTTCATCATTTATGGATACATAAGCCATCGTTCGGGCGCACAATGTTCAGCCCCACTTTGGTACATCTACGCCGAACCAGCCAGGAAGATTCCGCCAAAAATCCTCCTTGGCTGCAAGGACTACAGAGGCGAATTCGGCACGACACACCTCACAGGCGCGCGTGGTCGGAGGGCCGTCCTCGGGAAGGGTTTCTCTTGTCTGCATCGCCTCAGCTTCGGACATGGCATAGAGAGGGTCCGAGGTGCGGTGGCTGATGATTCCATTGATGTCTCGGAGGAGTTCAAAGGTGATGGCCTCGAAGGCGAATTGACAAGCACGCTTTGCCAAAGGGGTCGACTCGATACGACGAAGACACCATGCGGAGGGGGCTCTTCCTTCGAGTTCGTTTACGATAAAGGTCGAAAAGAAGCGAGCGGCGTGTTCGCGGCCACGGAGAACGAAGACAAGATCAGATTCGTCGAGACGGAGGTAGTCGCCAAGCTGGGCATTGAAGACGCCGGTCGCGGCTTCGCTAGGGGCAGAACGAGAAAGGTCATACATCGCGGAGGGTAAAAGGAAAGGAGCATTGATGTCTCTGGCCAACTTGATGACCTCTCTGCAGCACAGGTGAGTGAGTGAATGTGGTGACAAGGGATTACCGACACGGGGTGGGGCAGGCTGGGCCGCGGGGAGTATGCGCCATCGGGAGATATGACGCTGCATTCGCGGGACTGCCACAAGGCAAGAGTCGTCGGCCAGGAGCTGGCGAGTACGCGGAGGATATCGTTGCGGATGCGGAGGATCTTGTAGGTCGTAAGGACGCGAAGGAGGCTGGCAACGACGTGAAAGCCAGGTTCGTCGTAGGTGAGAAAGGAGCTATAAAATGTCAAGGGGGTGGTGTAACAGACACGGGTGGTACAGACATGCCGTCGTACAAGGCCTGCAAGAGATATGCGATGCTGCGTGGCGAGTCGGGGAGGACGAGGACTGGTCGACCCTCGATTGCTGGCGTTGTGTCGATGGCCTTGATGAGTTCGTGGAGGACCTGCGAGTGTCTTGCGAGGAGGCCCTGGTGGACGACGAAGTAATCGGAGGCAGCGAGGACGACGATGTTGCCGTCGAGAAAGGAGAGATCGGCGTGTCTGACAAGGTTGGCCATGTTAATCCGTGGGAATACTACTCGCTTTAAACTTCTCCACGTCGCTTCAACAAGTACGCTAACCATGGCTGATCTTCTTCGTCTCGTCCCAGGCGCACCTCCAACAGTTGCGCAATCCAAATCACAAAGGAAAAAGCGCAGAACTGGCGCAAAAAGTAAAACACCAGGCTCACCTGTAGAAGGCTCCGTCACCATCCCGGATCCTCTCGTCGACGGCACTCCCAACGAGACAGATGCCAAAGACGAACATCCCACCCACGAGCCCGCCCCAGCCTCGGAAGCGCCCACACTCGACGACCTCAACTCCAAGTCCAGCCCCGTCCTCGAGCTCGTGCAGAAGCGCATGCGCAATTTGAGCAAGAAAATAGTATGTCTGCCTTGTCTTTCACACCCCGTCACTGATGACGCCCCACATCAGTCCCGGTTCTCGGGCTATGTGGCAATGGACCACGAAAAACTCGATGACGACCAAAAGCGGTCATTCAAGACCCTTCCTTCCCTGGAGGCCGCACATAAGGAGCTTGACGACGTCAAAAAACAGATCGAGGTGTGCATCATCATCCATCGCGGTATCACCACCATGCATGTCCCACGCTCTTAGGTACACGAAGTCGAGGTGTTCCGTGATCAAGCATTAAAACGTGCAGAATTAGAACGTCAAGCGTCTTCCAAAATCCAGGAGGCTGTTACTTCTGCCCAGGCAAGGCTTTTCCACTCTTCGGTTACTGTTTATATACCACCCCACAGGACTCTTATCTTTCAAGGACCTCGTTAATACTATCTCTCCTCCGTTTGCGTTCTGTCCTTGCCGGAGATGTTCCCTCTGTCGCACTTGATTTTGACGACAGTGAAGGCTCGGCAATCTTTGCAGTAGCCGACGCCCTTGTCGGAGAAGAGAACGATACCAAACACATCGTTCTTTCTGGTTTACTGTCTGGCCAAGGTGACTTCAATGGTGTATCCTGTAAGTTTGTTGCAAACCTAAAGTCACACGACCATTAACCCTTGCTTCAGTTACCCGGCTGTTCGATATCGTGCATTCATTCCTTAATCCGCCTCGCGAGCCCACTCCTTTGCCGACCGAAGCAGAGCAAGCTGAACCCGAACCTGAACCCGAACCTGAAGTTCCACCTGCGGACGAGCCAGTATTAGGTATTCCCGGTCCTTTGAGTGCCTCTAGTAGCTTCCATTTCATGCAAGCGAGCGAGCTGGAAGCCGCTGCTGTCGACAATGACACCGAATGGGCAGAAAAGCCTGATGAAGAACTCAACGGTGCTCCCGAAGAACAACCTCGGGTTGTTCAAGATGTACCCTTTGAACCAGTCGAGGTCAGCGTTTGGATTTTCTTTGCTTAACACGCTTGGTTGATTGGCCGAATACAGACAATCTCAACTCAGCCGATCGATTGGGCAGAGGAAGATGAAGAGGGTGGGCTTCCTTCGATCGCGAATCTTCAAGCAAGCTTTGCGCCCTCTGGATCGACCACACCTGTCGTCCAGGCAATCGAAGTGCATCTACCTTCGTCAGCGCCGCTCGTGAATGGCGATGTTGCTGCCCCTGCAGCACGGACAGAAGAAGAAGGTTTTACCCCAACTGCCCGTGGGGGTCGCGGTCGTGGTAGAGGCTCTCGTGGTGAACGCGGTGGCTCGCGTGGAGGTTTCCGTGGTGACAGGTCAGGTTACCATCGTGGAGGAGAGCGGGGTGCTTTCCGGGGTAACCGAGGTGGTGACCGTGGTAATTGCTTGCAATGATTTTTTATCATCTTTCAATAACCTCATCCTAGCACATCGCGGCAATCGCGCGGATGGCGACTGGCGTCATAATGGCGATGGCGAACATCGAGGCAGGGGTCGTGGTCGTGGCCGAGGGCGAGGTGAAGGCGGGGAAAGGCGAGGTATGTGACATTTACTGAGACCCGTATACCCGAGACTCAGAGAGACGATGACAGCCTCTGGTCAACAAGAATCTCGTGGTGCTGCTCCATCGTAGGTGATATTGGTATGTACGTCGGTAATGTAGTCATGTTGCCGAACCCATCAACGGGTGCTAGGATAACGTGAACACGGAAGTAATAATCGTTGCGTTTTCCCGTCGGAACTTCTAAGCTCTCGTAAATGTGGCCTGAGCGCGATTAAATATATTACAGGGACAGCCCAGGCTCCAAGTTGACCTGCGGAATGACCTTGCTCACTACTGTGATAGATGACAAGTCGCCCCTCATCTCGTATGATGCTACATGGCTTCCTGGAACATCCCAAGACGACAGCTATGCCGTAGAGTGAGTTTAAAAAAAAATTTGACTGCAGTACTGAGACGCTACGGTAGCTACTACCTCGGTACCTTCCAAAAGAACAACGCCGCTGACGGAACGGCGACATTCACCTTCAATGGGACATCCATTTGGATATACGGTGCCAATAGACCGAACCATGGGATTTACACTGTTCAACTAGACAGTACAAGCTATCCTGGCATCAATGGCTCCGGTAACAACTTATTCCAGCAGACACTCTTCAATGCAAATGTCGACCAGGGAATGCACACTGTGACTCTAGTAAACACCGATGGAAGCTCTGGCCTCTATGTGGATATCGACATGGTCAGTGAGAGCGAATGTACAGTCGACGGTGGCTCACAGGACGCAGATTGTGTGGCAATCTCAAGTCGGCAGCACAGACGACCCGCTGGTTCCAGAACTGATTCTAGACGTGGATGCCCGCTTTCAATATCAACAAAATGCATGGGGGACAACGTCGCCCTCTGGTAATTTGAACCTGAACCTGTTCAGCAATGGCACTGGCCAGTAGGTGACGATGCACAAGAGAATTCTCTTGAATTCACATTCCCATAGCATCACAAACACTTATGATGCAAGCGTGTCGTTCACATTTATAGTACGCTTGCCTCCCGTTTATTATTTCCTGCGATGAACGTATATTACAGGGCATGCTTGTCACTCACATTGTCATGCTTTGAGCTAATCATTCTACCAGGCGAAGCTGTGACGTTATTTGGAACATCGGGACCATCCAACGGCCCGTACTCGGTCCAACTGGATGGCGGCGAAAGCGTGACATATAATGCGTCGAATGCCTACCCCACCAACTATGGCGTCGTGATTTACCATGCCGATAACCTCGGTTCCGGTGCACATCAAATCGTTCTTACCAACCTTCCGGCCACAAATGGACAATATTTGACCATTGACTATGCACAACTGTGGACTGTAGCAAAGTACCTTCCTAGAGCTTCTGTTGGCGGCTTCGTTTGCTGACGTTTTTCTCAGCACTTCTGGTTCTTCTCCAAGTGTTGTTCCATGCCTTCCATCAAGGTAAGCATCAAGCAATAATTCAAGTGGTTCTTATTGATGCATCCTATGCGGTAGTGACAGCAACAATGTTACGCAAAAGTAAGTGATCAGGATCACAAAAATCACGCAGTAGTTGCTCAACTTTCCTTGAAGCAAACTCAGTTCAGGGGCAATTGCCGGCTTAGTCGTCGAAGGTATAATCGCGGTGCTCGCAGCAGCGGTAGCGGCCCTCTTCTACCGGCGCTGGAAATCTGCATTGGCCACACGTACGCCATATACACCGCTATATCAGTCCCCTGGGACGACCACGGCCACTGCAACCGGCCTCGCGCCATCGTTGGAGACCAGGAGTACGTCCTTCCAGCTACTTGGTACCGCTGGCTTGCCACATCAGCAATTGGACGTCATGCAGGGTGACGCGGCGAGTCAGGTGTGCACCACATTCATTGAATCCATCGTTTTTGTGAATGACGTTGCACAAGGGACAAGCGGTCGGGCGGAGACCTCTCCCTAGTGTGCCAGGCGGTTTGCAGCCGGCTGGTGTCCCCAAGGAGCTCCCTCCACCTGGCTACGACGCAGTGGTTAGGAGCAACGGTGCCTAGCCGTGTAGCATGCGTGTGGGTTGTCCAAGTGTTTGTTTTCAAACGTATTTTCAGGTGTGCGTATTGAGTCCTCGAAATCGGGTATCATCAGCACAACCCTCGATGGACGTTCATTTATTTCGTGCATGATATATACCACAACCAATAGAGCGAATATTCCCTGCTTTGAGCACTTTGCAAGGCGTGGTCCCACTCACCTTGAACAATGGAGATGGCTGCATTTGGAATCGAGGCTATAAGGGGCCACACAGCTGCGATCACTGATCCATCTTTCTGTCCTACTATCCTGATCCCCATGCCCAGTATGTCCATGTCCGCCGAGTCTGTATAGATCTCGACAATTTCGTTCCATAGAACTCATACTGACGTTCAAAGACGACTTGTCGTACAACAAGTACAAGAAGCTAGTGGCCGACAGCGGGGGTACCATCACCCAAGATTATGGGGCCACCCTTTTGGTATGTCGCTTGCATCCATGCTTCTCTCGGAGACTCAAAGCCGGCGTCTAGGGTTTCGCTGCTACCCTCCCTGAGGATGTTGCTTTATCCTTCCAGTCCGACAGCCTCGTCGGTGATAGCGGTATCGACTCTTTGGGTGCCTGCGCTTTCCCTAGCAGGTGTCTGCGCTGTGCTAACTTGCTTTCCGCAGAACCCGACGGTGTGGTGACTACACAGGCACAGTGATGAGATACCTTGTAGACATGCTATCGCCAACAATGTACAAGTACATCGGATCAAAGACGCTCTTATCTGAAATGAGGTTCGCCCAAGACGTTTACAATAAATATGACTGTGTGGATCTGTACGAATGAAACAGTATGATATCTTCACGCTTCCATGAAACGATCAAATCAGCTGATGAACGTCAAGTGTCCTTGATCAGGTTACAATCACAATCTCACCCCTACCGTCCTTCAGCACCACCAGCTCACATTCAATCTTCTCCCCAGTGTCCATGCAGACGACCTCGGTCGGGTCAATAGACGACGTACGTATCTGTCGTCGCTCGAAAAAGGACCGGCCGAGGACGATATCAAAATGAGGTTCCTCGGAGAGGTAGACGGGTATAGACACAGTCTTTGGCTTGGGCGGCTTGCCATCCGCAGACGCCCCGACCGCCAGACCAGGCGGCACCGCCGGCAACAGCGTGATCGGCCATTTCCCGAGATTGACGAGCCCGCCATAGCCATAGTGCCCGGGCGCGGCGTCGTTTGGTATGAATCCGTGCTTGACCGCAAACTTTCTCGAAATGTACACGTGGCGGTGGCCCGCTTTGAGGAGCATGCGGACTGCATTCGGGGTCAGCCCCGAGGCTCGTTTTCAGAAAGAGGATGAGAGCCTGACCGTTCTCGACGGGCCCAATGGTGCCCATGACGGTTCTGACACCGTTCTCGCTGTGGAATCTCTCAAACTCTTTTCTGTGCTTTACAACGCTTGTTTCATTTATGACCCCGTTGAGCGAGAGGCTCTTTTCCTTGAGGCTCGTTCGTGAACGGGATCGGGGCGAGACCGCTGAGGCGTAAGAAGGGTGGAACAGGTAGAAAGATGGATTTCGGTAGGCGGGTGGTTCAGGAAGCTGGCCTACAGGATCGTGAACATGCAGCGTTGGAGACGAGGCCGATGTTGCCTGGGCTGAATCTGAAGGGGCGTTTTGACGCCAAACAAAAATGGTGTAGTCGCTGTCTAGGAAAACAAGGTTACAGACTACCCTGAGACGAATCTTGGGCGGATTTACCATCGTCTAGATTCCATACAGAGTCAGTCCAGACGTATTTGATCCATCCTGACTGGACTCGTTGCCCGTGAAATTCTGCACGACATTTCCGAGTAAGCTTGTCATAAAGCTGTCGCAGAGACTCGTCCTTTACTACACCCCGGAAGTTAAGAAGATGACACAAAGAGCTAGTGTGCCACCTACTGACAAGAATGCACGATTGACAAAGACGAGGCAGGGGTGTGTACGTTGAGAACAGAGAGAGACACAGAAGCAGTCATCGCCGAGTCGTGGACGAGTGAGATACTACAACACTTCTCACGCCAAGGTCATCATGCTGTCTATTTCCTTTCTAAAGCAAAAGCTACAGCTCGTCAATGTGAATACTGATTACTCGTGCAGTCTATGCATCCGACGGGATATCCAGATAAAACATTACCAACAGCTCAGCAATGGTTTTGCTTGCACCATCTCGAGACGCTGGGCAGGCCACATCAGACACCGATCCAATAGAGTGAAACGGCACTGACCTCAACAATGACCGTCCGTTTGGGCTGTTCAGCCTCCTCTGCGTCCAGCCATTCCAAGCTGGTATTTAATTGCTGTCTCGAGCGCGCTGCGTGGCTATTCCATCTCGTGTGCCGTGTCGCGGGAGGTTCGACGTGCGACATGGATTTAGACATGACTGTCAGGTCCTCTTCTGTCACGGAATCGGCAACTGAGGTTTGGTCGTCAGGCAAGGATGTTACTCCATCGGGGCTCGCGGGGGGTGAAAACTGCAGCGATGCAGAGAGGTCATGAGATCCTGTGGATCCCTCCGGTGGTATAAGAAGTGACGTATGTCCGCGCGATGTGGATGACTCGCCCACATCGACCTCTTCGTCTTCTTCCTCAATCAGGGGTTCATCAACGCCGAGCCTTTGTAAGCTAGCTTCAACTGCATCCAACCTCTCAAGGTGCTCGAGGACGATAACGCCGGTAGTACCAGGGTGGACTTTCTGGAATTTTGCAGAAAAAGGGACAGGTCGGTTTGCCTCGGACGAGCGCACGCGCGTGGGAGGCGGGAATTCGCTTGAATGGCTAAGACTACGGGTGCGGCGGGGAAGGGGCATGGTGCTAATTGATGGTCGAGGAGAGGAACTCAGAGGTCCCGCCTCCGCGGGGTGTGTCATTTCTTCCATAACTTCAGTTTCATCATCCCAGACAAGTGCTTTCGTCCGACGTGTCAATTCCAAAGGACCTGGAGACTAATGAGTAACGTGACCATACTGAACACAACTAGATCGCAACCAACCTTCATCCTGCGGAATGACAAACGTCAATTCTATAGGTTCCTTCGCAAAAATACAAATCAGGACTCACCGAGTGCTTCAAAGACTGGACGATATTGTAAGCCTGTCCTTTGATGACAGCCAGTTGCCTCTGGTAATTATAGTTCTCAAATGACGAGGAGGGACGTATTGGTAGATGAACACTTACTTTGAACATCTTGGGATGGAAATCTGGATCCACCGCGAACAACTTCCGCAATTGGAATGTTGTTTCCTCCCACCAAGTTTTGCTGGTCAACAGTGGCAAGAAGTGTTGCCGTGTCTTTTCGCTGAATGGTCGGCCAATCACGCTCACGGGCAGATAAAGCCATCCGTAAGTATACGAACGCCATCCCTGCGGGTGTTCATGAGGAAAGGAAAGTGAATTGTCAATAGCAGCGATATGGATGTGTGGGTGACGGGTGAAGTCGTTTGAAGGTGTGGATGAGGTAGTCTGAGAGGGTGGGATAGCATGTACAAAGGTCACTGTAGATTGAGAGGGTGCAGTGTCAGTGTGGCGAAACTCATTCATTAACGACATTTGTGGCCGTTTGGATGGCTGAGGAGCCACGTCGATTAATGACTTCTCATGTTCACCTTCGCAATACTTGATCATATAATTGTCAGCTCCTCGGTCGGTATTGAGCATCAAATAATCTAGATGGACTCAAAACGCTATTTCCAATCAGAAAAAAAAACATAAATACCTAATATCACGAGTCTTGCGAAAATAATGTCATGAACCAAGAAATCTCACTTATCTCAACGGACGCTTACTTTTCAAGTTCTTCTCTAAAGCTTTGCTGAAGTGTTCTTGACCAATAGAATGGGCGACCAGATTCGCTCTCCTCCGTTACATCGAATAAAGCACGTTCCTCTTCCGGGTCTTCTTCTTCCAATTCCTCAGTGCCAGTCTTTCCGCAGATGATTTTCAGTGAAGAGAAGAGCTTCTTTGTTGCGAACCCTTTTCTGTGAGATGAATCGTCAAAGGTATCGGTCAGCGAGCGACCTGGCCACGGGTGGCTCCGCAGAAAATCCGAGGCGTCTATAAAAAGCCATAGGTGAGAAACTGGCATTTATAAGAGGATGTTTCGTTACCAGAGTATCCGTGCATAAACAATTGCAGACTGCCTATCTTCTCCGGTAACGGTTTACCCTTCTTTACTGCACTCCTATCGAGCCAATCGTAAAAAAATGCCTGATGCGGTGTGATTCTGTGGATCATGCAATGAAAATGATGTGTGCTCACCAGACTCGAAAGCGACACGAGCTGGGTGCGTGGCACGATGTTCAGCGAAAGGCGTTCATCAAGCAAGGAAGCGGCTGCTTCCGATATGTAGCTAAAACATTCCTCTTGAGCTATGAGGACATCTGAGTAAACGCACTCACCTAAGGTTTGGTATAAGACAAGATCGACCAAACGGGATAATCCAGCGGAATTGACGATGGAGCCACTTCGTAGTCTATGCTATCCGTGAGCTCTTTCCGCGGGCCACACGTAAACCACCTTGCCTTGGGGTTGAGACGACCATACGGCTCTTCATCTTTGGGCTTGAACACCCTGTACAGGGATCACTCAGAGGTGCTTAGTGCAGGGGATGGTTACTTACCCAATGGTCTGAACCTTGCCGTCTACTTTGGCGCGAGCAAAGTAGGAACCTGAGGAGCCTTTGACGATCATCTTTGGGTGAATGCCCGCTGAAATCGCATTGCGAACAGACTGCGTAATGCTGACAAGCATGGGTGGTAGGCGAACGAACTTGGCTGCACCACAACATACCTGTCAAAGGCGGCCTGTGTCACTGGGGGGTTATGGTCCAACGTCTTGATCTGTCAAAAACGTGGGGGGTTCAAAAGGCGCCATGGTGCCCTAAAGTGATAAAGCTTACCGTGGAGGTGGCGCCCTCAGGCGCTCCGGGGGGCAGAACATAGGGATCGAAGACGCTCTGCCATATCTCCTTGCGGGAACGGTCCTCTACTTTCTTCTTCCGCTTCACTTTTTGCGCAATGGATTCTGTCCATCTGGCACGTATTTATGTTGAGTTCTGGGGAAAGGGTACGGGCGCACCTCTTGAACGCATTGTCCAATTTTCGGAGGTCTATGTGACCTGATTTAGATGAGCGTTTGCGAGCTTGGCCATAGGGTTTGACGCCTTGGTTGGGGTCGGGGCCGCCATTGACGGTCTGCTCGTCTTCCTCCACATGCTGGGGTAGTCGTTCGTAGCCTGCAGAGCTTGGCATGCTGAGGAAGGTTAAGTGTATGATAGCCCCAGAGTGCTCAGTAACTCAGTAGGATGTGGAGTTGGTGCAATGTGGTCTGCTGCCAACATGTGCACTCAACGTCAACTCTAGGAGACGAGAAACCCACGCAAGCAAGTGTACCGCCACCAGTGGTAACCTGGTTACATTCCGTACTCTACTGAACGGTACAACTTGTCAAAGGTCTATTCACTTTGGGACTCGGCCAAGCATGGAACCATCAATGAGTGCTCTCGATCCAGGGCAATATAGCGGGGACACAAGTACGGAGTACGTACACGAAACCAAAGACCCACTACCCGACACATTCCCCAGCTGCATTCACAACAGGGCATATTAGACCGTGATCATCATGATGGCGAAGCTAAGTCCAATGGCAATGACCAAAGTGAATGACACCCGCAGTGAGATGAGCAAGGGTCGACGATTGTGAGCGGAGTACTAACCCACCATCAGATGACACGACGACTGGCAAAGGCTTCTGCGATCGTTGAAAGGGTGCGTCTCAATGCTCGACCTGCCACGGGTTAGGAGAAGAGGACACGCGTCTTGAGCGGAATTCTTTCTACGGCGTACTAACCCCCACAGGTAGCGTCATATGAGATCAAGGGGGACTTGACATTGATCACAGTAGTGACCAAGGGCACTCTGACAACGGGGGGAAAAGAAAGAGAAGTGACCACTATGAATTATGCCGTGATCGTCACGGCTACTTTGCTGGTTGGCGGTACCTCAGTAAGAACCTTCTTGGCAACTCAATGTTACACTAATCCAACCACGGTCTCAGTGAAGACATTTGTACACGTTCTTCGCCTTTTCTAATCTTCATTTCGTGTTCTTTTCTAGCGCCTCGAACCAGAGCCAGGTTCGGCTGCACAACACGCCCAGGTGTTGAGGAATTCGCTCCGTGTTTGAAGCTCTACGCTCTCTGGTACATTCCGACATGCCAGCCAGGATGCAGAAAGCAGGGAATATGTTCTTGCTCAGTCATGTCATCCAAGGATTCCAAAGCTACCGGGAGTCTGCGAATATGGTAACCCAGCCCGTCAATTTCTCGAGTTCCCTTCCGACGCGAAGCATTTAGGGGAGACGTATCCCAAGGCGTGTTCGAGTCAAGTAAGTGAATCACTTTCCTTGATCTTTAGTGCTCACGAGCAACGCCGTGTAGTACTAGTAACAGTAGACACCCGAACGCGCAGGGCGGTTCACCAGTTGGGAATGCCATGTTTCCTTGCAAGCAATAGTGTCCTTTGTATCAAGTCCAAAGGTCATCCTTAGCCAATTGGGTCCTGCAAGTATCATGTCAGCCACCGATTGTCCCTGCCAATCATGGCTTCGATCCCCTTCACGAGAGGCTGACAATGTCAGCCTCCCTCCATGTCAACCCAGGACTATATAAACTACATGGCTTCGTCTCCCGTGCCCTGTAGTTCATATCCATCGAACTATCATGTCTCCAATTGCGTCCACCCCTGCTGCTTTTGTGCTCTCTACCCCCACTCCTTCCGTCGCTCTTGACCCAGACATCGCTGGGCAGTCTGCTTCGACAATGTCGCAGTATCTTGCCGGGTCAGGCGGCTTCGTGTTCGCCGCAGTCGCCATCGTCTCGGTCGCAGGCTACTTTTACCATGGACGAGGGACAGCGAACAACGCCAGGAAGAACACCACCTGGGCCACGTTTAGCAGTTTCTTGTCGGTCATGCGTCACCGCGGATCGGGCACGACAACGGTAG
>JBBPOH010000239.1:0-16701 GCA_038091335.1 Phylloporus arenicola | reverse complement strand
TTTGGGTTTTGGGGGGGGGGGGGGGGGGGTTTGGGGGGGGGGGGGGGGGGGGGGGGGATGAGGAGTGGCGGCTGACGCGGTGGTGGTGGTGATTTCGGTCTCTGTCCTTTTCACTGTTCCTATCTCCTGCTCTGTCTCTGTCTCTGTCTCTGTCCTTGTCTCTAGCTCTGTTTCCGTTTCGGCGGTCGCGGTTATGATTTCGAGACCGCCGGCGCTCGTCTCTCTCGCGATCCCGTCGAGAGCCCGGTGGTTTCGGTGGTAAAGTGTCCATGGCAGGCTGTCTCGAGGACGGCGGCGTGCGACGAGGGTGGTTGTTTGATTCCAAAGCTTTTGCCAAACATCTTCTTTTGGACCTTTCCATCTCTGGATACCCTCGTTGCGCCGACTGACAGATACTAGAATGCAGCCATGCACAGCAAGTCATGAAGGATATCGCCACGGGCCGTCTCTTTACTACCCGCGCCGATGAAGACGGAGAACGG
Organism: Phylloporus arenicola; assembly: GCA_038091335.1. NCBI lineage: Eukaryota > Fungi > Basidiomycota > Agaricomycetes > Boletales > Boletaceae > Phylloporus > Phylloporus arenicola. Next base: position 16,219 of record JBBPOH010000239.1, on the reverse strand, counting down.
GGCACCGGGACAAGACTACATAACCCGAGGTCGGAATGCCGCATCGAAACCTCATGTTGGTGGTGTTCGGCGCCAATTCGCGTCTTTCTCTCCCATTCACCTCCATCTTCCAGTCTAGCACCGCGAATACAGTATGAACCCAATCGTGTATGTATTCGATTGACCCATTACTCACTAAGCTGAACGATGTAGCTCTAGAACAAAAACAATCATAATTCAAGGTAGAGTTCACAAGGCATCTTGTCTTGCACCCCGCTGATCTTTTCAGACATCCAACTTCACACTCGTGCACAGCGTAGACGTGTATTCGCAAGGCAATACTACGTCGAGTTTTCCGTAGGGAATTTAAATACCCCGCGGCTAACAAGGGAGAGAGCAGAGACGGGGAATCTCACAGTTTGGAACGATATCTTGTTTTTGTGGGTACCTATGTTTTGTTCTGTGCTCGGATATTTGAATGTTGCCAGTGACGGAGACGACCGTTCACTCCTCGTCGTCAATGTTTACCAGAAGCACCACTTTGGCAAGGACAAGTTGATCGCAACTCTCGCTGACACTATCGGCGGGGTACTGCAAAATCTGGGAGAAGAGGGTGGAGGTATGAATATGATCCGTGTAGCGCGCTCTGCGACTGACATGATCTGTACGATACAGTGCTTGAAGGGACTCTTGGAAAGAATCCCTTTGATGGATTTGATTCGGGGACCAAGATCAAGTTTACCCTCGCTGTAGAGTGACGCAAAGGTGTCAGTAGAACATTAACCCATAGCTACCGGAACGTTGGGGACCACTAGGATCCACCGCCCAAGTAGTTGGTCAACCGAGTTCTGTTGTCGATACTGGGCAACTAACATCATTACCGACCTGCACACATCTTGAGACCACTATGGCTTTCTGCCGGAGAGGATTGCCCCGTTCAGCTTGATTGTCGCTGTGGTTTCCGCTGCGGACCAGGTTTGTTCAATTTGTTATCTCACATTGTCACTGATCGCACAGTAGCTGCACGTAGACCAGAAGGATCGCTCGAACGATCAGCTGGTTATTTTGCTTGGCAGGCACGATGAGCGCCGTCTACTCACTCTTTCACGACGCCGGAAGACAATCACCATCACACTCTTGAACAAGTGGGCAGGGTATGGTCACTTCATTACCGAATCCACCAAACAAAAGAGCTTCTGTGAGTCGTGATCGACTTCATGATGAACGCTACGCCATCAGCATCAATCCCGATGTCTCATATCACACTGCCCATATTTTACCCTACTCATTGGGTGGGCGTCCAACTGAGATGAATATGCCCCGGGCGCTCCGCTATGGCGGGTCCTCTCACCTGATTCCGGATAATCAGCATAAGCAGATCTTTCTACTTAGAAAATACTTATACACACTTGAAAACTACTCGAAATTTACTTACTTGCACTCAAAGTTACTTATGTACTTATGCCAATGGCCAGACAAATGACATTCAAACTACATACATACATGTAGTATATACCTCGACAACGACGACGAGACAACCACGCGATCGCGGTTATCGCGTGGTCGTGGTTGAGGTCGCGGTCCCGTCCTCGTCCTCATCGTGTCCTCACTCTCGTCGCGTCATGGTCGCGGTCGTTGTTGCGACCTCGTGTGGCGACTGAGCTGTTGGGCTCATCGACGGGTTGGGAGGGCAGACAGGTACCGTCCTGTCACGGCCCCTTGTCGCAACGTCCTCGGTGTCGCGTCGCGGCTGTCGTGGTCGTGGCGTCCTCCCCGTCACATCGCCGCCGTTGTCCTCGTTGACGAATGGGCGCGCGGGTGCAGCGCCGTCGTCGTCCGTTGTTGGGTGGCGTGGGTGCGGTCGCGCGCGCGTTGTTCAACGTCGTTGTGTGGTGCCGTGAATGGGCGCGCGTGGGGTGGCACGTGGCGATTGGAGCAAGCCGTTAGGCTCGGCGGCGGCAAGGGAAGGCATGTAGACAGCGGATGGCGCGATATGGTCGTCGTGGCGTCTTCGTCATGGCGGCCTTGTCGTGTCGTGTGGGTCGCGTCCTCCCCACCATCCTGTCAGGTGGTGCACCGAGCGAGCCGTTGGGCTTGTCGACAGCACAGGAGGGCGGTGGTGGCGAGTGGGGGTGTCGGACGAGCCATTGAGCTCGTCAACGGTTCGAGAGTATGGAGGTGATGGGCAAGTCACCGTCGAACAAGCCGTTGGGCTTGTTGACGGTTTGGGAGAGCGTGGTGGTGGTGGGCAGCCCTGTAGGCTGTCGACGATTCGAGAGGATGCCAAGGTGGCAGGCGACGTCGTCGGCACGCGCGTCGTTGTCGTGAAGGATACGCGGTAACGGTGGCGGATTGTGACGCGAGTAACAACGTTCATTACTGATGAGATCGCCACATACCTGGAGGGCTCATTACGAAGGGGAAAAAGAACAACAAGGGTGGCGAGACCATGGCCCGAAGGGCCATGGTGTATGATCTGTGTGCGAAGAGGGACGCTCGGGCTGTCCACCCACTTTACCTGCCCGTTTGGCGCTCCTCTCCGAGGATCAGAGCCGGACCATGGCAAGCCATGTACAGTGCAGATAGAGGTGGGTAAAGTAAGCGGGAGGGGCGGTTTAGAGCCTGCGAAAGCTCTCGTCAGGGCGCTACCGCTACCCCAACCGCTTGCCTTCCGAGTCCGTGTAGGGTACCGGCTACCGATCTTAAGCCCTATCGAGGGAGGTGGCGCGTCCGGAGAAATAAAACGAATCAAGAGTTGACACGAGCATGTGGCAATACCGACGGACTGCCTCTGTTGCTACTTTCGTGTGTCTTACAAGTTCTGTGCCTATCACGAAAGAGATGTGAATAAAAAAGTGACGCCTTACCTTCGCTGCCGAGGCTGGCAGTAGCTTTGACAAAAGTCGCGCTCCGACTCGCGCAGCACTGCGCACACTTCACCAACACCCCATCTTTGCTACTGTGCTGGGAAGTAGGCTCAACGCTCTTTGTACTCGTAGACCCGGAAAGTTTGAGTCCCCCGATCCGATCGGCAAGCTTGTCGATCATGCAGGAAGACGATAGTATACCAGCATCAAGACTCAAATGAGGGGACGAAGATGGGCAAGGAATTCCCATCAGCCCCGATATGTTATCCAAAATAGCTAAATCATCCTGCATTCGATCTCGTCAGTCAACTTGAACACAAGAAAACACAGACGAGCAGTGTCACACCTTCTGCGCAAAACTCATCCACGTCTCGCACATTTGTACAAATGATCGCGGGAGACTGCGAACACATGCAGAGTGGACGACGCAACGCAAGCGTGAGCGCCTTAAGCGCAATGCAAGTGTGGCGTGCGCGAGTGTAGGACGAGGTGGAGGCGAGGCGAGGGTGCACGCACGAGTTCAAGGGCCTTGCCAGGTGATGTGCGACGCGAGCCAAGGGCGGAGCGGGTTGAGGCGAGGCAAGCACACACGCACGAGTGCGAGAGTGGTAGTACATTACAATAAAAGTTTGCGGTATACTATATAAGCAGACGACTCCTCTTCATTGGATTCCGAAAATGGAGCGAGTGTGTCTTCCCTGCCCGTCACTCTGCCAGGAACGTGGTGGTATGAGGAGAGAAGAAGAGTTTGCAATCGCTCTCGATCACCGCGTTTTTCTGGAGCTCTGACGTCATGTTTCCTGTGCGCATCCATGTCTTCTGCGCTTGCCATTGTTGCCAGCGCCGTCACGCTGTGGTCTCGCTGACTCCCTCACCCTCTTGCTCTCCGACGGGTATGCCCGGTGGCCTGCATGCCCTGCATAACGTCACGACTGGGGGCACGCCCTGCCGAGCAGAGGAGTGGGAGCTTGTAATCGCTCTCGATCACAGAGCGTGAACTTACAATTGGAGGTCGGTGGTTTTACGTCAGTGGAGAGGAGCATTCAGGGAAAAGCAATCTACGTACCGGATAGCAGGCACCTTTTCGCTTTGGGAGGGGCAGCATTTTGGGGGTGGGGAGCGTCGAGTGTACCACAGCGTGTGGTGGTGCGCGAGGTGCGCTCATCAAACGGGCGGTTGGTCACTGTCATCGTCGTTTGTTCCGGCCACGGAAAATTTGTGGCTGTTGTGCTCTGCCTCTCGCGTTGCGGCAGGTATGCCCACTGGGGACCCCTCATTGAATAAGACGCAAAGTGCTTTGTGCAGAACTGGCGCGAGCGGCGGCGGCGCAAGCGGTGCCCTCGTGGTGATTGCTTACGTCAGCGTGTGGATGGGAGGTAGTTTAGGGGAAGAATGAATTCACTCTTTCCATCACCCCCATCTCCATCTGATCCACCTCATATTTTTCTCACAACAGACAGGACACTGAGCAGCTGAGCACCATCCCATCCCAGACCTAATGGCCTACTGTCATATTCAGACTCCCTTGATGGTGACTTACCATCATATTCGGACTCCCCTGACTAGTGTTCGCCACTGCACCATGTCAGCACTCCAAAAATGCAACACTTCTGGTGCAGTGAGTCTGTTGAAACTTCTCACTTGGCTCCATTCATCTAAAAAGAAGTTGGAGGCTGCACAACAGGACCAGCTTGATAACATGATTGCCACACTTGAATCACTGCGAGTGAACTCCCTATCTGTATGGGCCACTATTCTCTTACCTTGTTTGCAACTTTGCCTGACTTCTCCTACTAGTCCCTTTCATTTGCAGATGGGAATCACAAACAACTTTTTAAAAGGTTCAACATTGTCCTCAAGGACGTGCTCAACCTTCAACCAAGTGACACACTTCGCCAGGGAATCATTGCATCTCAGACTGTCAGTGCTGACAAACTGTGGTCAAACAATAACATGTATGAGCATCTCTCCTTTCTTGCTGGTTCCTTCAGGAATAAAGTTTGTTTTCTCTTACATCTAGCAATGTTCTGAAGCTAATGGTGGTTACAGGAGGCAACCTCTCGGCAGGTCATTGACACCTTCTTCTTCAGATCAACTGCCATGGTTCCACCTCCTCAGAAACTCATTGTGATGTCAGAGAAAAGTGCCACTGAACCCTACCCAAGTGATTCACAGATGGGTGTAATCACACAGCTAATTGATCACACAGCTATTGTCACAAAGGAGTCTACCACAAGTATGTTTTTGATTTGTTCTTGGCATCATATAACACAGTATGCAGAGTTGTACCTTCACTTTCCCTCATCAATCACCCCAAGCTATGCCAATAATACGATTCTGTTTTGTGTAGCCGAGCCCAAGGTCACGGGCATTGATGCCCTCTTTGATCACTATCTTCCTCATATTATTCTTCAACTCACTGCATGTGCAAAAAATTCAGGTACTATGTATCATATTGAACCTCCTGCATGTTGTTCATGTTCTGTGTGTAGGAGATCTCATATCCGTGGTGCTCTCACTACTGGGTTCAAGTGGCGCTTTATCATGGTGGATCTCAATGAGAACGACAATGGTGCAAAGTACTGGATCTCAGGCCTAATTGAGTGGAACAGGCATAACCTTGCCAAAGGGTTCCCCAATGAGTTTCCTTATCCTGCCCTCATTGCTGGCATCCTTTCATCATGGGTGAGCATGCTCGACCATGTGGCTGTTGAAGAAAGAGGTCAACATTCATCATTGTCAGATTCCAGAGAGCTTTACAGAGTTTAATGGAGATCAATGGTTTATCTGTCCAAAAAAGTCCAAGTCTTGCAAGGCATACTAACCCCCCAACGCCTTGCAAGTGGGCCAGAGGAGGCAAATTACCTGTTCGAGAGTGTGCAGAGCAGGGGGTGTAAAAGCAAACATAGGCAAACTCAGTTATTATCATGCATAGTGTCTCAAATGTGATTATGGGCAAAGCACTGTATTCAAGGCGATTTCAGGAGACACTGTCACGGTCAAGCAGATGCATCCTGTACATGCGAGTGATCTCCATTTTGACTACCAAACCAATGATTCTGCAGGAGTCTAGGAATATCCAGCGAGAGCAGTAGAGACCACCTTGGCCAAGATGCTAACCACATTTCATCAGCGAATCAGTGAATCAAAAGTCCAAAGGTCATCGAAACATGCACTCACGGAAAGTAAACAGCAGGTGGAGCGAATTCAGTCAACTGCACCACCATCAGCCCCACATCACCCAAGTCAAACTGACTCACAAGTAACTTGACACGGGCGCACAGCCTTCAACCTGGTATGTACTTGTAGATGTACTGTTCTTGTACGCAGCACAGTACCCCATCATGTTGACAAACCCAAAGGTCTTCCATTGGTCCAGAAGCGTGTTGAAGATGGGCTGAGTGTCAAGCACCGTGATGCTGCCGAGATCAGGGTGCATCGCTTGGAAGTTGTATGCACCTTGCATGAGCTGGGTGTTGTAGCTCATGATGTCAGCGCTCATTTGAGACGGGCTCCTGGATTGTATAGCTCATCCACCTTGGGCGGTTCAGTCGTGTGAATTTAAAAGTGATCCATCGACATACCTGCGAGAAGAGTCGGTTTCGCAGAGCTCCGTAGAAATCGGATTGCATGATGTTGGTCTGTCAAGTCGTTCAAACGTCAATAAATTCAAAAGTGACATCGGGAGACACTAACCCAGCCAGCTGAGTTTCCGACATCATTAATGCCGATCCAAATAGCAAACAGACTGTTCTCGCTGTCCCACTGGGCCCCTTCCGGCCATGGTGCGAGGTACTCTTTGAACTGGGAGACCTGATCAACGACTGATCTGAAAGTGACAGTGAATGTAGACCATGGCAGACTGCTACAAGCACTCACAGTACTGTGGGGATGTACGGAGGAATCAAAGCACTGTCAATGGTAGCCCCACCATAGGCCAAATTGAAAGTCTGCTTGACAACCATTTAGGTGACCTTGACCGCGGTTTGATTATACGTGCTAGCTGCGGTACGATGAAGTCACTAGATAACATATATGCGGCGTATCATCTCACTCAAAAACTCTACCCAGTTTCGGCCATTTGAGGTCGTCTGGACAAGGCGAATGTGAAGCTTACAGATCATGAAAATGGACGAACACGCACGTATCCTGGGGTTGGAGAATTTATACCAGCAGAGACGTTGTAGCCATCGGAGGTGTACGAGTCACCGGACACAAACATGTACTCGGTTGCATTCCAAGGGATCGCGGATGCGAGGGGAATAGAGAACAAACCAGCAGCCCGATGAAACATTCTGGGAGAGGGTTTACGGGTTCTCTGCCTGGTTCTTTATACATGATGTCTTCGTTAGCCTGAAAGTTTCATCATGAGCGGCCGGTTGTATATCTGACGAGGACGTACGGGGCGAGCCGGAACGGCAGCGGCATCAGCCAAAGCAGTATAAAATTCCTTGTTCGGTATGACCCCATATCGGGGGGTCGTAGTATTGGTGGACACGGTTGACTAGTGACTAGTGACTAACCACTAGAACAATGATTTCGGTACGTCCTTGAGAGAATTAGCAGAGATCAACAGGGCACTAGAACCTCACGCACTTCCAAGGCATTCTTTATCTTCAATCAAAAAGGAGAAGTGGGTCACCACGCGTCTCACGGACGACCTTCGTATTGATTTTGGCATCACCCAGGTCTTGATTTCTCGTCTGTATCGAACAGACTTCAAGTACGCTTTCCTCTGCTCTCGGGGGATGTTCGTTTCTCAGACCACTGATTTCAGGCGTTCCATAGCGGATGTCTTTCGAATTCAAGTCGTGTCCAACAGCGACGTGCGCTCACCCATCATCACGTTGGGCTCCACGAGTTTCTTCCACGTTCGCGTCAACAATCTCTATGTGGTCGCTGTCACCAAGTAAGTGCTCCAGTTCTCCAGCGCACGAATTGACCTCATGGTTAGAAACAACGCCAACGCTGCCCTCATCTTCGAGTATTGCTACCGTTTTATCGCAATCGCCAAGTCCTACTTTGGAAAAGTCGACGAGGAATCAGTCAAGAATAATTTTGTCCTAATCTATGAATTGATAGATGGTATGATCCCGTCGTGTGCATCTCGTCGCTAACTCACACGGCCGGGTTTCAGAAATCAATGATTTTGGTTACCCGCAAAACAGTGAAATTGATACGCTCAAGAGCTATATTACAACGGAGAGCGTCATGTCGACGCCACATGTCGCTGTATGTGTTGCTGCTTGCCTCCCATCAGCTCCAGCTTACTCTAGATTAAAGGAAGAGTCTGCCAAGATTACCGTGCAAGCGACTGGCGCAACGAGTTGGCGACGCGGTGATGTCAAGTATAAGAAGAATGAAGCTTTCGTAGATGTTGTGGAAACTGTCAATCTCAGCATGAGTGCCAAAGGTCAGTTGCAACACTCTTGTTCTGTTGCGTGTCCTCACATTTTCATGACAGGGACCATACTCCGAGCAGACGTCGACGGTCATATACAAATGCGGGCCTACTTGTCCGGCACACCTGAGTGCAAATTTGGTCTCAATGATAAGTTGGTCATTGATAAAAACGACCGCGGTGCCGGTGGGAGTGATGGTGTGGAACTGGACGATTGTCGCTTCCACCAATGTGTCCGCCTGAATGAATTTGATTCCGACCGAACCATCAGTTTCATTCCACCTGATGGGGAGTTTGAGCTCATGAGGCGAGCGGCGACCATCTTTGCTGTGAAACTGAAATTGAATGAGCTTTTTCATTTAGGTACAGAGCAACGTCGAACGTGAAGCTTCCGCTGCGGGTCATTGCGACTGTCAACGAAATTGGTACCACTCAGGTTTCCTACACGGTCTCTGTCAAGGCGAATTTTGGAAATAAACTCTCTGCTACCGATGTCTTGCTCAGAATACCGACTCCGCTGAACACAACGACGGTGGATTGCAAAGTCGCCAATGGTAAAGCCAAGTATGTCCCCGCGGAAAATGTTGTGATTTGGAAGTACGTCTGCTTGTGTCATTTTGCGTGATGCGAGGCTCATATGCCCGCCAGGATTCCCCGGATACAGGGCGGACAAGAATGCACATTCACGGCGTCCGCTGACCTCACATCCACGACGGTTCGGCAAGTGTGGGCACGGCCGCCCATCGACGTCGACTTCCAGGTCCTGATGTTCACTTCATCTGGGCTGATAGTTCGGTTCTTGAAGGTATTCGAAAAAAGCAACTATCACAGTATTAAATGGGTACGCTATCTCACGAAAGCAAGCGGGACGTATCAGATCCGGGTGAGTTCTTGGCCCGTGCTGGTCGGTGTCGAGTCGTTCTGATCACTGCCGTAGTTCTGAGGCATCAAACTAACCCTTATATACACGGAATTTACGATAGGCTATCCCTGTTAATAATGATGAGTCTAATATACCTGATGGGACGTTTGGGAGATCAGGCCCAAGGGCCGCCATCAGTTGCTTTCGAGGATTGAAGGCATTTGAGTAGAGCAACCAATCTAGGCAATTCAAACTGGGTCACATTAGCTGTCGTAACTCGCCTCAACTGTTTACCCACTCTTGCTCATCAACGCAGCGCTCGTCTGCCCTCATGTTCTGGAGGTATTTCGTCGTCTTCCAGCTTATATTTGCCTGCTTGACAATCCGTTTTGTCGTGCAGATTCGGCTTCCACAACACCTCTGCGATCGACAGTCTCCTGGACAAAGACGACGTCTCGCTGGAAGCCATACTCGACGAGGACGATCTGCTGCAAGAATGCAAATCCCAAAACACGAGGCTCATTGATTATTTCCAGCGCGTCGACGTTTTGAAGCGTTTATTAGGCTACGTCACCGGTGAGATCGAGGGTGCGGAGGAGAAAGGCCGGTTCAAGTGCGTGACTGGTTTATCGGGGCAATAACAACGTCTAATGGTTCCAAGATACCCGTATGTCGCTACCGAGGTGCTTTGCAGCGAGATTTGGTCCATCGTGGAGACGTGTGTGAACCACAGCGAGGAACTGCTCACTCCGTTCTGGGAGACAGTGCTCGATCGGTCCCCCGAGGACATGAAAGTGGAGATGGTCGTCGCCTCCCACTTTGCAAAGATCAATGCCGTGTTCCTCACCAAGAAACCCGCAGAGGTAGGTTTCTAGATCCGTCTCTGTATGCTTCGTTGCTTGTCGCCACGTTTTTATTGCAGATGCTTGCGTTCATCCAATCTCAGCCGTCTGTCGTGGAGCGGTTGTTGTGTCATGTCGAGACCCCTTCAATAGTGGATCTGCTCGTTCGCATTATTCAGCTGGACGAGCATCCAGGTGGAGCGGGCGTCCTCGAAGTATGCTCTCACATGCACTCTCGTGCGCAGTCACTCACCTCCCATCGGCACCTAGTGGTTATCTTCAGAACAGCTCATGGCGAGACTGATAGGTCTACTCTCTCCTGCTCATTCCAGCGATATGCACACCGTCGTGTCGGAGCTCATCAAAGGCATCATTTCCATGGCTGCACCCTCACCTGGCGCTGGCTTGACAGAAGGGCTCCAGAACGGACCCGCTTCAAACCGTTTTGCGCGGGAACTGGCGCACAGGGACAGTATTTCAACCCTCACCGGATACATCCTTTATGACTTTGAAGCTGACCAACCGCTTGTCAAACCCTGTGCTGGTGACGGCACCGACGACAGCGTCGCGTCCTCTGAGCTTCCTAATGGACATTCTGCCACATCATCTGTCATTCACTCGATCTCTGTCATCATCGAGCTCATCCGAAAAAACAATTCGGACTACTTTGAACCATATCTGTTCCACACGCTTCGGAATCGATTGATTCAGATTCAACAGCAACTTCAGGGTGCGGAGGATGCACGGGAAACGTTGGAGGCGGCCATGAAGGAGATGGTGGACCGCATGGGGGTCGTCAATCTCGGACCACTGCTAGAAATCATGTGCGAGCGACTGCCCGACTTTCAACGGTTTCTGTGTCAACCGCGTTCTTCGGTGTGTCTATCCTGACGACTCTCTGTGATGACTGGCTCACGTTTCGCCGATGCAGCAGGGACTGGTGCCGACAACTGTGGGTCTTATTCGGCCGCTAACGTTTGAGCGGTATCGAATTTGCGAATTATACGCGGAACTCCTTCACTGTTCAAACATGTCTCTTTTGAACCGCTTCTCTGAACACGATCAGCTTTACGACAACGAGGGTCGGTTGCAGGGAGGACTGGCTGCTCTGGAGACGTTAGCCCGCGTGATCGCGCTCGGGTCCTCGGATGAACGCGAATGCGAGCCCGCGGACGAACCGCGCGATGAAGTAGAGCCGGCCCTGGAGCTCCCGGTCACGAACCCTTCGCGTACATCCTCTCTCCTGGACTCGGACGACGATATGAGCGACGACCCGGGCAGTTCAGATGACGATGCAATGGAGGAAATTGTGATGGACGATGAATCTGCCAAGGCTCATTTCCGCATCGATGATTCCCCCGCGGAGTCATCACAGACACTGGCTTCCCCTCGGTGCCCGTCTTCTTCGCCACCACCCGAACACGCATGTGAGCCGAGTCCTTCTAGTCCCAGTTTCCGGGAGGCAGGTTCGCAGTCGACTGTGACCCCATCACGTCAAAATTCGCGACGGTCAACCCACTTGAGCGTGGCCCCCGATATTCCCGTTGGTGAACGGATGAAGTATTACTTTTTGGACGCGTCTGTACTGTCGACGCTATTGGTAAGGATTCGCCACACCGTGCACGCTTCCACTGACGTTGTCCGCTGCAGGACCTCTTCTTTGAATACCCTTGGAATAACTTTCTGCATAGTGTTGTTTATGACTTTATTCACCAAGTTCTCACTGGCAGGATTGATGGCGGTCTTAATCGCGATTTGACTGTCGCGCTTTTCAGAGATGCCCGACTGATGCATCGTATCGTGGACGGACAAAAACGAAATGATGCCGAGAGGCAAGTTCTCGTGCCTCGTTTGTTGGTTGTGTCACGTAATGACGGCACGTTATAGTTCCAAGCCCAAAGGCGTGCGGTTGGGATACATGGGCCACCTCACGCTCATGGCAGAGGACGTGATCACCGCGCTCGAGCATTTCCCGCTCGACTTGCGTCATGTCATCGAACACTATGCGCCGCAGCCCGCATGGAATGACTACGTCACAGGCAGATACAAGGAGACGAAGAAGCGTGACACCAGTTTGCTGGGTGGGGGAAAGCCGGCTGTCACTAACGCGCCGCGTGCGGGAGGCCGGTGGGCGGTGGATGAGGCAGACGTCAAGACGACGGCCGTACCAGCGAGCGAGAGTCCGATGAAGGGGGAGTTCAAGAGGACGACCACTACGAGGCCAAGCCGGGAAACGAGCGCCGACTTTGGCCCTGCACCGATGGACGATGATGAGCACCATGGTACTGGTCCGCCACAAGTATGTTTACAGTCTTTCGTGTCGAAGTTTCCCTTGACTTGTTTTCGTGTGCTAGTTTGCGCGTTATTTGACGCAGGAGCTCCATGCGGGAGAGTATCTCACGTCAGATACTGACGATGAAGATGACGAAGACGATGCGGGCTGGCTGACCCAGTCCACCTTTGACCTTGGAAAGCCTCCACCGGCACGTCGGCATAACAATAGACAGAGTTCATCTGGATTTGAAGTGCGTGCCCTCGCCTGTTTGACGCCCTCTAAAGCCTGAACCCATTGCAGGACACGTTCAATCCCTCTCCTTCCGGTGCACTCCGGGAAGCACTCTCGGATGACCCGTTTGGCGTGAATAGCTGCGATGACGTTCGTCCGCATCCACTGTGAGATCGTTCATTTGACTGACGCTGGATTTTTAGGACGACGGCTTTGGTCCGTTTTCTGACTCGGCTGTGCCAAGCTCAGATCCATTTACCTTTGCGTCCTCGTCCTTTTCTTCATCCTACTCGTCCGACGACTCATTTGATTTCGGCGACTTTCAGTCCGGTGACTCGGACGGTCGGAAGGATGGCGAACTGACGCCAACGGCCGGTAGCTGGACATTTGCAAGCGGTTCGGAAACTGAGGGCGATTCTGAAGGGGATGAGTTTGGGAGCAGTAACGGTGTGAGCAGGCCGAGGAATGGGTTGCAGACAATATCGCTCGACGACGTCAATGATCGGTTTACTGAAAAAAAGCAACCGGCGTGGCTTGCATCGTGATTAAAAAAAAAGCAACTACCATTGTTTATAAAATCGACCCTCGGGGCTTATTTGTATCGTAGTATACCTGTTTGTGAGCGTTCGTGCGCGCAGGCTATGCAATGTTTCTGTTGGAAACAGATACGTGCTTTCTTCTGTTACTAAACGTGGTGGCTATGACGTGCAAAGGATCAGAGTAATCGGTTTCAACATTAACCCGAATGCGAGGTACTGGCAGGGATTTTGCCTGGCTCGTCCGCTTTGCAGTCGTCTTATATGCCCACTTGCGCGCAATCTTGAGCGTCATCTCCACCTGCCGCGTGAACCGCGTGAAAACCAAGTCGTAGAACGCACGCAAGGACAAGCGTGAGCATGCGCGCCTGCTCGACAAGTGTGGCGACTATGAGCAGGCTGGTGAACGATAGTCTGCCAATGTTAGGGTAAACTTCCATCCGTTCGGAGTCAGCCAAGTACCGCTGGGTTTCCAATCGCTGTGGAAGAGATAGGTTGCAAAGCAGCCCGAATTTTTCTTTCGAATAAAGGCATATGGCAGAATGTCCATTGGGAAGTTCAGACAACGCGACGCTGTCACTGTGCCATTGGCAAAAGTTGGTATGACGGTGAAAAAACTATAGCCTGAATGAATAGCCTCCCATTCTCGGAATAGCCGTGAAGGTCAACTGATCAAGGATCTCCCCGTTAGGTTGGGCTAATGTACATTCGACCTTGTCACCAGGCGCAACAGCACCCACACCCGCGGGCGTTCCGGTGAGGACAAGATCACCCTCCTGTTGGTTGAACAGTACAGTCAATGGGGAGAATATATCGGGTATCTATCACGAACCTCCAATGTCATGATGGAAGAAACGTGCTCGATGAGTCTCGGAATTCGGAAAATCATATCGTTGGTGGTGCCGTCTTGCTTGATTGCATCATTTATCTATCAAGATTGTGATGTGAGTTTCTGGGCGATATCCTTTCAACGTAAATTTCAATGTGTTACCTTGAGCGCAAGCCTGAGGTCGTGGGGGTCCACAATGGATGTCTTTGGTATGAATTTCCTAGGCGTCGGACGTGAGTAGGAGGAGCGAGATAACAGGTGGATAGAGACCCTATGGGAGTGAAGGTATCGAAGCCTTTCACTGCAGACCAGGGGAGGCCTTTCTTCTTGACCTCCTCTTGCATGTTACGTGCAGTCATGTCGACCGCCAGTGCTATGTCAAGAATGGATGATCAGCTGCGCTGAGCGTTTAGTCCAGAAATATGCGCACCGTATCCAGCAATGTGCGAGTCAGCAGCATTCTGAGATATGTCACGTCCGCCTTTGCCAATCACGAGACCGAGTTCCACTGTCAGGGATAAATAAAGCGTCTCGAAGAATGAAGGTGACAGACCTTCGTGGTGGGTAACTATGCCATTGGGAATCTCAAATGCTCCACCGGAAGCAAGGTAGCTCGTCGTGGGCTTGAGGAAGAAAAATGGCTCCTTTGGACGCGTATTGTTGAACTCCTTGATATGGTCGGCGTAGTTTCTGCCAATAGCGACAATCTGGCAGACACCTCGTCACTTTGATATGATGGAGAGGATGGATTCCTTACTTTCTTTCCATGCTTCACAAACTGCGTCGCTATGGACGACATCTGAAGAGAACACCGGTATATGCCGCTCCGGGCCGAGGCCGAGCTGAATATAGACTTAGATTATAGACTTCGCCCGGACTTTCGGCGATGCTAACCAGATTTGGGCATCGGCCGAGACGATGACAGATGTGACTCGACTCAATGACACGAAAATTAACCGCACTCTCGTTTTCTCTCCCATCATTGGCTGCTTCGTCCACGACGACCATGTCTATCCACGCAGCTCTGCGCACTACAAGTGCACAAAAGTCGGCAACGACAGCCTGCTTCGCTCGCTCAAAGTCGACGATCTCGACATCATCCATTGTGGACGCTAAATCCAGAGTCAGAGATCATGCCAGAAACTTGAGCAGATCAACTCCAAGGGGCGCTACTCCAACACCTGCCGTGTAATCCTTCTCATCTCTATCTATTTTTCCCAGCTGCTCACCAGCTTGCACAGTCGACCCAACCCCAACAATGCCCCGTTCCCTGGCCCGTTGGAGTCGCGCACCCCTGCAGCTGCTCTTGATCACTCCTTCGTCGGCATGTCTGGTGGTCAGATATTCCACGAAATGATGCTTCGCCATGGCGTAAAGCACGTATTTGGCTACCCAGGAGGTGCCATCCTTCCTGTCTTTGATGCCATATATAACTCCGAGCATTTCGACTTTGTTCTCCCTCGTCACGAACAAGGTGCAGGTCACATGGCAGAAGGTTATGCTCGTGTGTCTGGAAGGCCTGGTGTTGTCCTCGTTACATCTGGCCCAGGAGCAACCAACGTTGTGACACCCATGCAGGATGCCCTCTCTGATGGCGTCCCTCTTGTAGTATTCTGTGGACAGGTTGCCACCTCGGCTATTGGTTCAGACGCATTCCAGGAAGCCGATATCGTGGGCATATCAAGAAGTTGTACCAAATGGAATGTGATGGTCAAGGATATCGTTGAGCTGCCCCGGCGTATCAATGAAGCATTCAAGATTGCTACCTCCGGGCGTCCTGGCCCCGTCCTCGTTGATCTTCCAAAGGATGTTACTGCTGGCATTCTACGCACTCCTCTCCCCTACAAGGCGACTACTCCGGGATCCCACACTTTGCCCACGAATCCCCTACAACCAATCACTTCCCCAACCGATATCGTCCTCATTCAGCAGGCTGCCAGCCTGATCAATCAGGCACAACGCCCGGTTATCTATGCTGGTAACGGAGTTCTTTCCTCCCCCATGGGACCCAAATTGCTTGCCCAGCTAGCTGAGCAGGGTAACATCCCTGTCACCACCACTCTTCAAGGTCTTGGTGCATTTGACGAGACCAATGAAAAGAGCTTGCACATGCTCGGTATGCATGGTTCAGCCTATGCCAACCTTGCGATGCAAAATGCCGATTTGATCATCGCCCTTGGTGCACGATTCGACGATCGTGTCACTGGCAAGGTCGATACATTTGCACCTGCTGCGCGTGCGGCAGCGGCGCAGGGACGAGGCGGTATCATCCATTTCGAAATTCAATCCAAAAATATCAACAAAGTCGTCGACGCTTCTATCCCGATCCTCGGCGACGTTGTGTCAAATCTTGCTGTTCTTGTGCCGTTGATCCGATCAACCCCGCGCAACGAATGG
>JBBPOH010000238.1:0-16715 GCA_038091335.1 Phylloporus arenicola | reverse complement strand
CCTCACTCTCCTCGTCGTCATTAGAACACGAGGCCCGAGTCCACTGGTTAATCACATACCGTGACTGAACCCTTGACCCTGTGACTTCCCCGTCACACTTGAGAGGCTACGACCGACTCTACCCGAGCCAGTCGTAACAGTGCCATTCTGTATCGTCCATGGCCACTGCGAAGAATCAATGATGTCAAGTTTTCTTGGACAGAGATGCAGTCTTGCCTTGGACGAAAGAGGAAGTGGAGGAAGCGTTAGGATGCTCAAAAGTGGTCGGCAGGCGACGCTTGACAATGGAGGACACCATGTGAGGAGCGCGAAGCACACACAGGGTGTGAATGTCAGCAGTGAAGGCATCCTTGTGCTTGAAGGCGCAATGTGAGAGTGTGAAATGAATTTCAACCAGTGCACCTTGCAGTTTGTGGTGATATTTGGCAGCCTGGATGAGGTGATTTTGCTGATCATAAGCAGGGATGGGAATCGCCCGGTGAGTTCCTCTCATTTTCTCCAATTCTAAAGCAGCAGCATCATTCTCTGTCCGCCATTGGTCAAGGGGGACAGAACCTGCTTGGCAACAATGATGGGTGAGAAATGTAAAGAAATGAACAAGAGAGTGACGTGCCATTGTTTTCTTCATCCGTTTCCGTCGATGAGTGCTGGGAAGAATGAGTCATGTGTGAAACTGTTGAATGTGGTGAGCGTACCTTGAACAGCACGTGTCGAAACTTGAGGCAGTTGTCGCGTACGAAGCCAACTGATAAGTTTGTGTCATGTGTCACAACCTGTGTCTGCAAAGTGCGCGCATGTGCCAGAAGTGCAGTGAAATCATCATGAAAGGGATTAATGCGCGGAGGCATCCCGACGCAGGAAGCTTTGGCATCAGATAGATGTGGAGTAATATCCGAAGGTCCTTGCCAGTTGGCATTGCTGGTAAGGAAGAATCCCTGCTTGGACAAGATGACGATAGCAGAGAGGACAGCTGGCTGCACGTCAGTATCGGAAGAAGGGTTGTGGGGCTCCTCAAATAGGATGTTCTTCCTGCCATTGACAGCCCAGTGAACGCGAGTGAGGGTCACTGAGTCAGTGTTACAATTCATTTCCTCTTGTACAATGGACTGTCTTTTTCTTTCTCATGATTACTCATCACTCACTCGTAATCATGCTTATCCTCCATAGTATCCATGTGACTCATCTGCTTGGATGATTCATTTCTATTACTCATCCTTGTTCCATGTGATTCCATCACATTCCTCGCTTATTCATTGGACTTCACCTTGACCTGCCCTAAACCATTCTAGGGCGTATATAAACCTTTGTACCCACTCATGTATTTCCTCACGCTTGATCTCCTCTCTTGTACCTTGTCACTTACTTGGCACACCGAGAATACAAGCACCTTTTCCCTCTTCTCTTGTCCTTTGACTCCTTAGAGGTCCTGCTGCTACCTTGAAGCAGTTGCTCTTCGTTCTCCTCCCTTGTCGACCTACCAAAGGTCGTAACCTTCATTGGCTCCTTGGTAGCATTAGACTCCAAGGCTCGCCCCACTCTCCTCGTCGTCATTAGAACATGAGGCCTGAGTCCACTGGTTAGTCACACATAGTGACTGAACCCTTGACCCTGTGACTCCCCGCCACACTTGAGAGGCTACGACCGACTCTACCTGAGCCAGTCGTAACAGATGTGAGGTGATTTGCTGTCAGAAGCTTTTGGTTGGTGTTGTGATGTGAGGATGACAAAGCTTGGCGGACGTGCCATTGGGTGATTGTCCGCCACTTCTTACTCATCCACCATTCACAATATGGAATCTGACTTATGTTCAGATGTGATGAAGCTTTCTCTTGCAGAAATTCTTGCGGTGGCTTGACATCGTTGCCCTATTTCGCAGGTGGCTCAAGCACGGAAAGACTTGATTGTTGATGAACTCCTTCAGTCTGCTTTGCCTGGTTTATTATCTGAAGTCTGGGAATTGTCGCAAAACAAAGCTGCTAGGGGAAGTTTGAGACGCAAACGAAAGTGTTGTGAAGAGAGCAATGAAAATGAGAGGTTCGTTCATCCGCGATTAATGGACGATGATGAAGAACAGAGTCGTGAAGAATCTTTCATGGTTTTCCCTCGCGAACACAAGTGCGAGAGCAATACAAAGCATTCTACGATGCGATGTCATCTTCTGCTGTCCGGGTCAAGATTTGTGGTGTGTGTGCGAGGGAGTGCGGTGCAATGGATGAGAAAGTTTCTGTTGTGGAGTTCAGCTCTATCCTCAATTGTGGGCGACTGTGTCCTGTTGTCCCACATGTGGCTCATGATTTGTATGAAGGTGAGTGTTGTCGTTCAGTTAAGACTTGTCATCATCAACATGTCTTTAGGTTGTTTACTTGAACCTTCCAGAACTTTTTGAGATGATGCAAACATTTTGTTCGTGCTTATTTGCTCCAAATGCTTCGGACATCTGTATGACAAGAAGCATGTTGGGCCTCCTCAACTTGCACTTGCAAATGGCTTGTGGATAGGACAGATCCCTTGGGAATTGACGTGTTTAACGTTCACTGAACAACTTTTGATTGCACTCCTTTATCCTCAGGTTTACGTTTTCAAATTGTACCTGAAGCGGGGCACGAACAAATCAGAAGTGGAAGGTTTTCAACGTGCTATGCAAGGAAATGTGAGCACGTTCGAGATCAACAATGAAGCTATTGTTGGCATGCTGGAAGGTCATCTAATGCCTCGTCCACCGACCATTCTGGCATCTCTTATCACAATAACATTTATTGCTGTTGGGCAGACATGCAATCGGTGGCTTCGAAATCTCTTCCGTGTTCATTGTTGCAATGTTGCCATCGCGTTGGAATGGTTGAAGAAGAACAATCCTCGAGATTATGGTAACATGCAGATCAATACGGAGCGTCTGAACCGATTGCCAGAAGACGATGTTCCAGATGAAATCTTGGCGACGATTAAACATGTGGAAGAGACTGACGTGACTGAAGATGAAGCTCCTGGTTATGTACCTGTGGAGGATGACTTTCAGACGATGGAACCTTCTGATGGTGATGTTGAGCCAGGTGAGTAGTATGATTTAAGTTAGGCTGCATTTCGTTGACTATTTTTGAAATGTTGAAGGCTCGCCAGACATCATTGACTTATACCTCTTTAATCTACAGGGGTGTTAGATGTTGATTTGATGAACATCTCTTCTGACAAGTTGATGGCATGGGGCTTGAAGAATCTCAACAACGAGAATGAGGAAGAAGCATATGGAGTACGACATGGTCAAGGTCCAGTCCGCGATTTTTCTTCCAAAGATTCAAGTAATCAAGGAGTCGACAACCAGTTTGAGAAAGTGTTTCCTTGTTTGTATCCTTATGGTCGAGGAGGACTAGAGGGCAACCATTCAAGGGGAGTTGATTTCCAAGAACATGCTTGATGGTCAATGTGCTATAATGATCGACATTTTCGCTGTCATGAGACTTTCCCTTTCGTTGTGTTTGGGATTATGCAGCATAGACAAGCGTTGATGTCAGCGCACATACAACCTTCCATCTCTTGTTTCGAACAGGATGCTCCTCTTTTTCGCCATCTATCTGCGGCGTCTTTGATGCGGGCAGCGAAACGTGAAATACTCATCAAGAAGACAAAGATATTCCTGTTCGAGCATTGAAAAGACACATCCGAGCAGTCTGTTCTCATGTGCAAGGTTCTGATCAGAATAGAGCTCAGTTACAGAGTCAAATCTGGTCCACGTCTGTTTGCAAAGGCCCACCGTCATTATGGGTTACAATCAATCCATGTGATTTGCATGATCCCATCGTTCAAGTACGTCAATTCATAGTGGTTACACCTCCGTGTTCATTTTTTTTTGTCGTAGATCCTTGCTGGTGAGGATATCAATAATTCCCCTTTTTTCCTTCAAGGGCCCAGCAAAGAGCAAAGAGCGTACAATGTGGCTCATGACCCTTACGCTGCTGCACAATTTTTCCATTTCTTGATTCGAGTCACAATGGAAACATTGTTCAGCGTTACTTCAAATCCTTCTTCATTTTCATGCAATATGGGGGTCGCTGGCATGTTATCTGCATACTTCGGTATGGTGGAATCTCAAGGGCGGGGAAGCCTACACTTGCACTTGTTGCTGTTTTTGGAAGGGTCTCCTCCACCTCAAAGAATGAAAGAATTGTTGCATTAATTGTCCTTTTGGGACAAAATTGTGCTTTTCATGAAGTCCACAATCCATGCAGATATCCCAAACCTTCAGAATAAAGATGACCTGCCTCGAATTCCCAATAATATCGAAGTGGCATGGTCACGTCCTCCCAATCCTATCCTTCCAGATGCTGTTTACGATCAACAAATCCAAAATTTCGAATTTCACGTCGCTCGTGTGAAACAGATTCACACCTGTTCGTGTCGCCAATGTCTTACAGTGAATGCACAGGGCCGCTACCAATGCAAACGTAGAGCGCCATTTCCATTGTCAGGTATTGATGTCATTCACCCGGATGGAGGATGGCAAGTGAAACATTCTTACGAATATATCAATGGATGGATGCCAGTGCTTGCAGTCAATTTGTGATGTAATAATGATTGCAAATTGCTCACAAACGGAGCAGATACGAAGAACATTTCATTTTATGCTGTTGCATCTTACCAGACTAAGAAACAGGGCAAAAACTTCAATATGTCTGCTGTGATGGCCAAAGCTTACGATTCGCATCTCAGACGGATGTCAAATGAACATTACTTGCAAAGTTTACACGATCAACAACGACTCCTGCTGTTTCACATCACACATGCTGTCAATCAACAACAAGAATTGTCTGCTCCTATGGTGATTTCCTATATTATGGGATGGGGTGATGTCATTTGTTCTCATCACTATTCACCAATCTTTTGGTCAACGTTTGTGCGAGCTCTTGTTAAGTTACATCCCTCTTTACAAAGTATTGAACAAGCAGCTCGTTCCATACTTCATGTCGACCATCACAGTGAGGATGATGTTACAATGCAGGCAAGTTCCATCGCTATCTAGATCACTATGTTTACTGATGCATTTCTTCTTCAGGATGCTCAGATTTCTCTCACATGGAATGAAAATGGGGACATATATGGAAGATTGCAAGTCTCTGATTATGCTTGTCGGGGGTTTTCTTTGGAGTCATTGAATATCATCTTTTACTTCACGGATTCATATGAATGCCATATGACCTCATCGACCACTTTCTGTGATACATCCAATTGTCACATGTCGACTGTCAATTCAGTGGCTCATCCTGGTGCGCGGGTTCGTTATTTAACAAATCATCCTAACTGTCACTCAAAACATCGAGTGGTCCGTTCTGCGCATCATAACAATCTTCCCAACTTCATTGGCCCTTACTTCCCTAAGAGAGATGATGACAATCCAACGGACTTGTTTTTTGTGTCCATGATGTTACTCTTCAAACCTTGGCGAGATCTGGGCATGGATTTGAAGGAACCTTGTCAAACATGGAAACAAGCTTTTGATGAATGGTTTGGCTCCACTCCATCTGCGACCCGAAGGATGATGGACAATATACAATACTATTACAAATGCCAATGTGTGGAAAGTCCTAGCATAGATGTTGGGCGTTCAGGCGACAACACTTCTGATTGCAATGAAGCAAGGAATTCTCAAGATGCAGAGGCTGATGAGCTGATAGAAACTGAGGTATTGCCGTCGAATTTGACACCAGAAGAAATCCATGGACGAATGGCGATTCAAATTGCGGAAGATCTTCAGCTGTTTCCCGACAAAACCTTTTCAGAGGTTCTTCTCATCATCAAATGCCTGATGTTATTCCTATTCAAACTGATCAAAATGATTCCGCCTTTTCAGTTCACAATGATCAGAGCCACAGTGCTACTACAAATGAGATGCATCCCGAAGAATTTCTCAAAGTGGACCAACTTCGTGCCTATCAAATTATCATTTGGCTTTTACAAGAAACCCTGGCTGAGCGTAATCTGCCACCTTTACGTCTGATCATAAATGGAGAAGGTGGAACAGGAAAGTCCAAGCTCATTGAAGCTGTCACTGACTTCTTTGCTTTCAAGGGTGTTTCCCACCTTCTTGTCAAAATGGCATACACCGGAATTGCAGCATCGCATATCCAAGGTGTCACCTGCCATTCAGCCGCCATGATCGGACGCAACAGCAAGACAATGTCAAATAAAATGAAGGAAAAATTGCAGGAGTTTTGGGGGCCGGTGTTGTATGAAATAATTGATGAATTTTCAATGCTGGGCAAGACTTTTTTCGCTAAAATGTCTCATAACATCTCAATTGGCAAAGCAGGAACGTTCAATAGCCAGTCAGGCTCAAATGCTTTTTTCGGTGACACAAGCATGATCGTTACTGGCGACAAACATCAATTCCCTCCTGTGGCATGCTCTATTCGTGAGGCTCTTTACTTCCCATCTCAACCTTCACCAGATTCAGCTCTATCTTTGATAGGGCGTTCGTTATACAAAGAATTCTGCATGGTGGTTACACTCAAACAGCAAGTTCATGTTGTGGACCCCGTGTGGAATGATTTCCTCCGTTATTTTCATCATGGACAGGTGGAACCACGACACATCGCGATTCTCGAAAATCTATGCCTCACGAATCCTGCATGCCCACAGCCCAATTTCACTCAACAGCCTTGGAATATGGCTGTTCTTGTAACGCCATGTCACGCGGTTCGCACTGAATG
The DNA here is from genome assembly GCA_038091335.1 of Phylloporus arenicola. Lineage (NCBI taxonomy): Eukaryota > Fungi > Basidiomycota > Agaricomycetes > Boletales > Boletaceae > Phylloporus > Phylloporus arenicola. The sequence continues at coordinate 10,014 of JBBPOH010000238.1, read as the reverse complement.
GAACAAATTTGTGTTGCGCAAACACTGTGTTAAAAACTGCCAGCAAATGTTTATCATCCCAGCCAATCATCGTACTGCGCACCAAAATTTGAATTCCATCGAATTGGATGCTCTTCGTTCTCGTTCTCAAGAAATTAAGCCTGACTCCAATGAACTTCCTGCTTCTCTCGAACTCGCCATTGGAATGCCTGTTCTGATCACTCACAATCTCAGAACTGATCTCGATCTCACTAATGGCACACAGGGAATTATCTCAAACATCATTTTACATCCTATGGAACTGCTTCCTTCTTGAACCCAGCCAACTGTCGAACTCCAACATCTTCCACTCTTCATCTTGATCAAAGTGAAATGTACTCATGCTCCTCGCTTCGGTTCAGAAGAAGAAGCCATAATACCGATTTCTCCAATCCAATCCTCAATTCGACTTCACTTAAATGAAAATTTGAAAAGTGTTGTGCGAACCATCACACAAAGACAATTTCCCATCACTGCCGCATACGCTCTCACAGATTATCGTGCTCAGGGACAGATGATTCCTGCCATCATAATCGATCTCGCCCCTCCCCCTACTGGAAAGCTAAGCTTATTCAATTTATATGTCGCCCTGTCGAGAAGCTCAGGCTGCAATACCATCTGGCTCCTTCTTGACTTTGATGAAAAGGCTCTCACTTCATCCCATCTTCCGGAGCTCACTTCTGAAGACAATCGGTTGAGATGTTTGAACGAAGCTACCATGTCATGGTGGCAAACATTGACAACTTCCGCCTCTCCAGGTATCTGCTGCAACGTGGGCCACTCATGTATTCTTTTCTGACACATCTATATCAGACGGAATTCCTATGCAAACGGAATAACATCAGCCTAGCCAGGAACCGTTTGATTGCAAGAATGCGATGCACTCTAAAAGTAAGAGAGATGTAAACGAGCTACAGTACACTAGCATAGCATGCAAATCTCAAAGAAACCTTTGAAATGTGACAAATGCACCATGAGTATAGCATATACCACATGACTGGTTCCTCCCAACTGTGTTCTTCCTACCACGGACTATAAAAACAACAACCTCATCGAACAACCTCTCATCATCAGATGAAAACCGCATTAACGCCCTCAAAGGAGATGGTGGCAAGCGTGTTTCAACAATTGGGATTTCGCTGATCGCAACTGAAAATGTGCTTAGCTGCAAGGCCTGTTGTCACACTGCGCTGTATGGGGTGTGCTGAATGTATTGGTACAGCAAATTACGCTTGCCATCATCGCACCCATATAATTCACAGTTTGTGAATTGGGTGCGACCGTAGCATATGGGACGATGATGACATCGCTGTCCCTCAAAACGGAACATTTCTCTCATCATGTGAACAAGATTTTGCGTCAACAAATGACCTTGCAAGCAAGGTAATAATCGGAAAAACTTACGCTACGTGCTTGCGTGAGGTCCAATCGGCGAACCCCAGATTGCGCCTTGGCTGCCTCGAAAGGGCAAGGCCCCTGGGCATGTCAAAGTGGGGGTCTGCTCGACGAGCAGCTGTCGCATATGAGGGGTGCGCATCGAGCGCTCACGCCCCCGCGGACCGTCCCGACACAAAGCGAGGGGCACTGTAGGGAGCGAAATAAAAAGTGGACCTCCTTGAAGCGCGAACGAAGTCAATTCCGAGTGTGTCCGGAGGGGGACAGGAACTCCCAGATCGAGTGGACTCGAAGAGACACCCACGAGGGGAATGTCATGCATCGTCTGTCAGTGCATCATGAGGCTGAGTGCTGGGTGACCCGTTGTTGCACTGGAACGTCCCGAGGACATCCATAGCCAAGCTGCGCAGCCAATCATACGCAAGACTTACAACATCAGCCAATGGCAGTGTTCTGTCCCTGTAAGTTTTTCCCGTTATGCCACTTTATCAATTAATCCGCACTTTACATGCACTTTACACACCATTGCGTGCACTCTGCTGCAACGACGCAACTGTTCCACTCCTTCTTTTCTCATCTTTTCCAATCACAGTAAGTTATTGCTTCTACCACTTTTTTTTTCTCCATCGGTTCCGTGAACTATGCACCACAGTCACATTGTTCCTCTGCCCCAACTTGCCGACCTCCACGCCTGCCTGATTTAGGTAGGTGAGATAAGCCCGTCTCGCGTGCCTCTGTCCTTGCGCTCAACGTTGAGTGCTGCAACTCAAGCTTAATGGTACCCAATGGTCACCATCCACCAGGTATCTCCCAAACCACCAAAGCCACCACTGCCATCAGAGTAGTACCCCCCTCCTTTTTACCCCGTCGAGCCAAACCATGGCATGCAGGGACCTTCTTCCTTTGAACCCTGTCGAGCCACACTTTGGCACACGAGTTCCCCCCCTCTTTTTTACCTCGTTGAGCCAAACCATGGCACACAAGTTCCCCCCTCCTTTTTACCTTGTCGAGCCAAACCATGGCATGCAGGGACCTCCCCCTGTTGAGCCACACCATGGCATGCAAGTTCCCCCCTCCTTTTTACCCCATCGGGCCAAACCATGGTGCGCAGGGACCTCTCCAAGGACCTCCATGACTGGAACAGCTGCCTCAATGACAATGAGCACCACTTTATCATGTCCTCGCCTTCTTCGCGGCCTCTGATGGTATCATCAACAAAAACCTTGTTGAACACTTCTCCAATGAGGTCCAGGCTGCTGAAGCCAGGTGCTTCTACGGCTTCCATGGAGAACATCCATTCCGAGACGTACTCACTCCTCATTGACACATACATCAAGCACGCTGCTCAACGTGAGTATCTTTTTGATGCCATTGACACCATCCCTTGCATCAAGCGCAAAGCCGACTGGGCCCTCCGATGGATCTCGGACGAATGGTCAACATTTGCCGAATGTCTCATCGCTTTTGCGGCCATCGAGGGCATCTTTTTCTCTGGTTCTTTCGCTTCCATCTTTTGGTTGAAAAAGTGTGGCCTCATGCCTGGACTTACTTTCTCAAATGAGCTCATCAGCCATGATGAAGGGATGCATACTGACTTTGCTTGCCTGCTCTTCAGCCACCTGAAGCGTCAACCCCATCCTGACATTGTCCGGCACATTATCACAGAGGCTGTCAAGATCGAACAAGAATTCTTGACAGGTAAGTTACCCAATCGTATTCATTGTCTTTTACTAAACCAGACATGTCAGATGCCCTGCCAGTCATGTTGATCAGCATAAACACAAAGGTAATGTGCTAGTATACTGAATTCATGGCCAACTGTCTACTTGTGCTGCTAGGCAATGTCATTGAAGGTTGACAACGTGACGAACCCATTCAACTTTATGGACATGATCTCACCGCTTCAAGGCAAAACCAACTTTTTCGAGAAGCATGTGTCGGACTATTCCAAGGTGAATGTAAATATTAATTCCAAGAGCAAAACGGCCGCTTGTCGCTGTGTCGACTGTGCACTGACATTGTTCAATGTGTTATTACAGAGTCCAATGTCAAAGTTGAACAGGAATTCAAGCTTGTGTGCCAATACATCAGGTTTTCCGCTGATTGTCCACTGGTTTCATGAAGCAATGAGAAGGCCTACCATGTTTGCCTACTCAAACCGGGAATGTAAATTGCAATTTGAAGATCGACTGCATATGGATATTGATGAGATGGGTATGACACAACCTTTGAGAATGTCAGGGGCCCCCTGATGACCCTTGTTCCAGCTCATCCACCACACGACTGGAGAATGCGTGTAAAAGAATTGTGGGGCATAAGTATTTCCTCGATCGAGTCAAGATTCTTGCCCTGATTGCTTCTTAGCTCCTGTTGGTGACTGCTGATAAATGGTCCCTGTTAGAATTTGCCTCCAATGAGGGCTTTCGGGCTCCCATGGAACATGACAGCAGGACACCAAAATTGATGAAAATTGGGATAGACGCAAGGTAAGTCCTTTGACAAGATGTTATCCAACAGCGTGGCATACTGATTGTTTCAATGGTACACAGTACGTAGATGCACACTGTGTGCCCTGTCTTCCGCTACAACCATGTGGGTGCTGCCTGAGCCCTGAGCTACGAACACTCTTTTATCGGCTGGCCACAGTTCTCTCGCTGCCAATCCATGCCTTTTTCGTGTTTGATGGCCATGCACGGCCGAGTTTGAAGTGTGGCGCTCATATATGCAAAACGGACCATTGGCTCGCTCCGTCCTTTCAAGACCTCTTGGATGCCTTCAGATTCTCATGGTGTGAGGTGAGTTTGCATTTCATCTTTGTCTGTCATCCTGCTCATCCTGTTCAATCTTGAGGCCCCTGGTGAAGCAGAGGCTGAGCTTGCGGCTCTCAGCCAAAAAGGACTCATCAACATGGTCCTCACATCCGACAGCGACACATTTGTGTTTGGTGCAACATGTGTTGCCCGTTGGTGAGTATTCTGTGTTCGTGATGACTTGGTCGTTGCTTGCTGACTGCATGCCCCCTCACTAGCCCCACAGATCTGGGACATTTTGATGTGATTGAAATATACACTGACTGTGTCATATTTGCCACTATGGAGCTGCAGCTGCCCAGCCTGGTTTTGATGGCCGTTCTATGTGGTGGTGATTATGATGTGAGTGTGCAAAACCATCCATGGGCATTCTGACATGCTCACGAGACGTGGGGCAAGGATGGCCTTTGTGGCTGCGGCACAACGATCGCCTATGGGCTGTCCAAGTATGGGCTGGGTGAGCACCTTGTGCACATACTGCAGTCATCTGACACCAACTAAGACAGACAGCCGAAGGGTGTAAAAGGGCCGTGTAAGACTGCCAGCCGATATTGGGCCGAGCCAGGGCGAACCACTGATGAGAACCGATGAGCCTACTGAGGGGTGATGGAGATGGATGGGCTGAGAGTATTATGTAGCGTAAATGAGTAGAGAAATAGGGTAGTTGAAGTATGAAAATAAAGACGGGTGGGCTGAGGTATAAGGTGAGATAGATGGATGGGCCAATGAGGAGGGATAGCAGTTGGTCTAGATAGGCAATGCTGATAGGAATGGATAGGCCGGTTGAACAGAAGAGCGGTATAGATGGGAAGGCCGATGGAATAAATGGAAGGATTTACCGATGGGCTGATGGAGTGAAGGCCGATGGAGAGGTGTTGGCCAAGGATGTAAGTAGCGATAGGTACGAGTAGGCCAATAGATATTGGGGCAATAAATATGCTGGTACCTATGGCGAACGGGTGGGCCAACATATGATATAGTGATATATGGTGATCGGCTGAGGAGATGGATACTGATGGGTATGATGCAGCTGATGGTAGGCTGTGGGGTATCGAGCTGTCGGCCGATGGGAAGGCTACTGATGGGTATGGGTGGGCCTATGAGGTAGGTACCGACAGGAAATGGGCGGCCGATCGAGGAAGTGGCGATAGAGTTTGGTGGGCCGACTGGGGGGTTGATAGGGTATACATAGATTGATGGGCTGATGGTACATGATAGCGATTTCAAGGGATGGGCCGACCGCTGAGTCACCGACTATGGCCGGTGGGCCAATGGGGCATGTGTCGATGGAAGACATATGGATGGCGATTGGTGGGCCTATGGCAGACAGCTCGGTACATATGGGTGGGCTGATCCAGGGATGTCATGATAGGAATTGATCAGCCAGCAGGACATATGGCGACTATGACGTGTGGGCCGAGAGGTGAGATCCTACATGGGATATATAATACTGGGCAAGCGGCCAAAAAGGAGTGATAGAAAAACCGACAACCCACGGCGGCGATGAGAGGATCGGTGGATATTCAGCGGTAATTAGGAATGGGTTGGTGAAATTGACGGCAGTTAGCAGTACCTCGGCGTATATGTAGCGATGCATTAGGTGAATGGTACCGTTCATCCCCACTTCCATATCTTGTTGACCAATACTAATATATGTCCAGCTGCATTCAGCAAGAGCGGGGAGAGCGATACACCAATAAAGCACTCTCGCTGAATATAGCGGTATAGCAGCATACCACTACACCTCCGTAGCGGTACATCGGTGAATCACTATGTAGCGGTGTAGCGGTGTAGCGGTACACCAATGTAGCCTAATGTAGCAGTACATCGGTGAATTGCTATGTAGCGGTGTAGCGATCACCGATGTACCGCTACACCGCTACATAGCGATTCACCAATGTAGCGGTACATCAGTGATCACTACACTGCAACAACAGTGTAGTGATTCACTTACAGTACTTTGTATTACTGGTCCACACCACTTTCAAAATTATACTGAGTGAAAGGAATTACATACATTGCAGATAGAAAATGCTATATAGACAAGGGGCACAAATTGTATTACATGTTGAATCACTCTTCACCTCCATCATCGCTCATGACAATCGACTCATCACCCTCTTCCTTCCCAAGATTGGCAAAGAGCATCATCACATCTTGAGGAACGGCCGGCACTGTCACTGGTGATGCTGCCAATGGAGTCGATGGTGCGACGATCGATGGAGACCGTGGCGGTGTATCCATGGATGCCACTGAAGGTGGCGTCACTGATCGGTGCTCTTGTGCTACTCCAGATCGTGGTGAGGGCGAGTCGCCATCCATGGGCGCTGATGAAAAAGCTGGGGGCGCTGAGCCGGGTGATTGAGTTGGCTCCGGAGGCGGTGTTGGGGTGGACAGAGGCATCGCAGATCGTCGCTCCACAGATGGCGATATCACACTGAATAGTGACCGCATGCGAATCTCGCAGAGCATACGAGGAGGTGGAGGTGGAGGCGGAGGGGGAGACCCTGGCGGAGTGGTGGTGACACGGCGGCGGAGCGCTTCTAGCGAGTGCGCATTGCTGTCCACAGAGGCCCAAAGGTCGGCATTCTCCACCAGCAAGTCCCACACCAGCACTGATAGCTGGGCGACCTGCCTTTGGAGATTGCTGAGGGGGCGATCACCCACCGGCATCACCAAGGCTCCAGGGGGAATTACTATCCCCCCCTGGTGGCTTGGCACTGGGATCTCAACATACACTGTGGAGTATGGTGAGCAGGATATGGTGAGAAAACGGAAACTTACTGTTACGATTCACGGACTATTGTTTCTCTTTTCCATCAGACACTCTTTTCCTTTTCCACGATTACTCCTTGACTTATGACTCGGTCTCACGTCTAGTCATCCATTCGTAATTGCGCTTAGTCCTCCATAGCTCCATGCGATTCCATCGGCTTCGATGAGTTGTTTCGTCTTCGTCATCATAGTTCCTCGCGATTCCATCGCCTTCTATGATTACTCATTGCTCGCACTTCTAGCCTGCCCTAGAGTGTTTGGGTTTACTTATAAACCCACAATGTTTTCCTTTCTTGCTTTTCTTCTCTTAAGCTAGATCTCCTCTGTACTCGTCTATACTCGTGCATGAATCTAGTCTCTTCCCTTCTCTCGTCCCTTGATTCTTTGAAAGCCTATGCCCGTGCTTTGAACGGGTGTCTTGTCCTAGAACCCTTGAACTAGTCAAGTAGGAAACCCCCTCGACTCTTCCATTGAACATCCAAGTAGGAAACCCCCTTGCACGTACTTGAACCCTCTATCAGAGGCTACGCTTGCGCTCTATCCGAGACCAAGCATAACACTTACCATTTGGCAAAGGGCGCTTCCTTGGGTGGCCCTCCATCACCGCCGATCCACCAGTCTTGCTTCCAGATGCTACCGGTGATGGCGAGTGGCACCACTTCTGTGCTTTGGATGCACGGGTCAAAACCAGACTCACCGTCCATGTGCTTTTGGAGCATGGAGGCATGCTGCGGGCGATGATGCGGCTGCGAGACTTAGCACGGCCCCATTGACTCTTCGGCTCTTCATCGTCCTCGTCTTCACCCTCTGTTTGCTCTCATGCAGGAGCACGAGATCGAGCTTGTGACCGCGCTCGCGACGGCGCACTTGACCACCTCCTCACTGAGCCCCCAGAGGTGGTGTGGCTACAGCGAATCTTCAGCCGCTTGCACTCCAAGCACACCCCTTTCTTCGTGAAAGGGATGCACTCCACTCCACACTTCCTGCAATTCTCGCAGTGACGATCTGTCGCTGCATTGCCGCTATCACTTGGAAGGGGGTCCGAGGGGTTGGAAGTGTTGGTGATGGTGGTGGTGGGAGTGTTGGTGATGGTGGTGGTGGAGGGGCAGCGAGAGACTGGTGGGACGCTGTGATGTGGGCGGAGTGGTGATGGTCGTCTGGTACCTCCAGATCAGGACGGCATCGGGGGCGAGAGACGCATAGTTGTCGACAAGCTCCTTCTTCACGCTGAAGAAGCTTGCCAAACTGGTTTGCATACCTTTGAGCGATAGCGACTGGCTTCGCTCATCCTTTACCGCCTCTTCTGGCTCCTCCTCCTCCATTTCCTCCTGAATCTCTACCTCCTCCGTGGTCTCTTCCTCTATCTCCACCTCCGTTGCCTTCTGCTTGCCCTTGTCGCGAGTCGTGATCACGGGAGTTTCAGGCTCCACCAAGGGAAGGGTGACCGCAGCGAACGTAAGGCCTTGTGGCACCAGAGGTGGTGCGCAGCCGAAGTGATACCACAGATGCTGTTTGATAGCATCTGTTGGACTCTTGATCGTCTCCCAAGATGGCCACTTGCCGGCAGCCATCTTGCCGTTGATGTCTTCGAACTCAATCGCCATCGCGATGACGATCGGGTGCACTGCAGTGTCAACGGACACGACCTGAGAGATATTGTGCTACATACCATTAGTGAATGCAATTGTGTGAGGGGTGAAACGACTCACCAGCGCTGGCACAATGGCCTTGCAAACGCTTACCCAGATTCCGATGTCTGGAACGTCCAAGCATGCCACAGTTGTCTTGATGATGTCGCTCTGGTGGGCGATGATAGCGGTGGGAGTAAGGGTGGATGGTTGAGACATGGTTTGGATGGTCGTGGTGAGAGTGTGGTGTGGTAGTGGATGTAGTGTTGTGGTCAAGCCATTGCAGCGCTGTGGCTTATATAAACTCTGATGTTGAACTTACGTAACAATAGCCGATCGTGGTGTATGGTCCAGCCATCTCACACAACGTTGGCACAAGCACAGTGCACCATCCATTCAACTCATCCACCTCCCTCACGCCATGAAATCATCACTCGCTACTCGTCGCTCAGCTAAACCATCACACAGGGTTACGTTCGCCGATGACATCATCCATGAAGTGGACTCAATGGATGTCGATCATCCACCAACACCAATCCCATCAAACCTGCCCCAATTTCCACCAGTTTTCGATTTTAGCGGCTCCCTCCCATCCCTCCCACTTCCCTCAATCGCCGGTCCTTCAAGGATTGAAAACAAGTTTCCTGCCGAGTTCAAATTCACCGGTGTTTTGCCACCGCTGCTAGGCACCGCTCCTTTGCCAAGTCACTCTGTGTTGGCCATTCCACCACCAGCCGTCAGTGTTCAGACAATGGTCACCACTGCCGATGAAGATGTTCAGCGCAATTCACCGCCATGGGAGCGAATAATGGCGGATGCCGCCTGCACACTGCTCTGCTGCCACCGCCCAACTTCACTTGTCACACTGTTAGGGGCCAGATGTGAGGTGAAGGTGGCAGAGAATATCTTGGGCCGACTGGAGTGGGGTCCCAGAAACGGTATGTATTTCTTCTTCTTCTCTCATGTAGTACTCAACTGCTATTGTGCGACAGTGGAAGATGCTTGGGGACGAGTGGACCGGCGAGCGGCAGAAATGTAGCAAGGTGGAGTGAATCCACAGGCCTTCCACCTTGAGGCCAACAATCTCTTGCGAATGGCATTTCAAGGTTACGGCACATGGTTGATGGAGCTGGAGCATTGTCGGCAACAGGTGACGAAGAAGCTGGAAAAGGTTGCCACCATGCTCGACCAAGTCAATTGGTTAGCAAGGGTGAGATCGGCTGGTAGTCTACCACCGATGGACACCAATTAGCTAATTAGATATTAGGTATTAGGTATTAGTTACATTGTATTACATATGTATTCATTGTGTACTTAGTAATGGATCAAACTTGTATTCACTGCCCCTGCTTTGAATCAACAATGTCCCACATAGGTACTAAGTACAT
>JBBPOH010000237.1:0-16719 GCA_038091335.1 Phylloporus arenicola | reverse complement strand
GTTGGATCTGTCCCGTACATGGGTGTGTTCGTCGCTCTCCCCGTCCCTTGACGAGATACGCAAGCCGTGAACACCGATCATCAGCCTGGGAGGCTTGATCTGGGGGTGAGTAGTCTCTGACAATCGTTGTTCAGGATCCAAAATAAGAATGCATTAATGGTATGACGAAAGTTGTCCAGCGCTGTAACAAATACCAGCAGAGATAATTTCAGACAGGACGTCACAAAGAAACATGTCATGATCATTACGCCATAGCTTTCTCGTCTTCTTTTTCGTAAGCCAACGACTCCTCCGAGCCTTGAGTGCCCATCTGGGAGGTGTCGAATCCGTGCTCTTCCAAGTACAAGCGGAACTAGAAAAAATCGTTAGAACAGAGCGTCTACAAAACGTTTGCAAATCTCTTACCGCCAGATCTTCCGCTGCCATTCCATCGTGACTGAGAGGCTTGACAAAGAAGAGCACGATGGTGGCACTGAGAATAGCGAGACCGCTGGCGATCCAAAAGGGACCCGTAATTCCCTTGGTCGAGGTGGCCCCACCGAAATCTATACCAGAATTTTTTTAACTTGTATATCGGTGAGCTTATAAATACCCACCATTAACGATCGATTTCCAGCCTGTTCGCCGGACATGTAATCAGTTGACCATTATCAAATAGACTTGACATTTTCCACATACAATACGTGCCGACAAATGCACCGACTTTGCCAATAGCAGCGGCGATACCGTAGTAATGACCGCGAACGGCTGTGGGTCCGCTCTTAGAAGCAAGAACGCCGAGACAGTTCCCAGGACCTAAACATATCAGGAAAACATCGAGGTCCCTCACCAAGTCACTCACCGAATTCCCCGAAGCTGAGGAAGATGCCATACACAACCTGCGACCAAATCAACACTGAACAGATCGCATCACGCAGTTCAGGACTTACGGCGAAAGCAGCGATATGCTTGACTATATGACTGTACAGACCGCTCATTATGAAGCCAATAACCGCCTGAGCAAGTAAACCAATGATCTGATGGTGTGTGGTGAGCTTTATGATGATGGAAGCACGACTTGTGGCAACATTACCATTGTGTTCTTCGGGCCCAAATAGTCGACAACGAAGGCACCAATGACAGTTCCTTGGCATAAGTGTGAATAGAGGCGAATGCGGATCTCAGAATAAATAAACCTGGGATATAGAATAAACTGACGGGAGGCGTTAATAACATGGTGCAGGATAAGAAGGTAAACGGACTTGATGACAACACTCCAACCAAATACAACTGCGAGGGAAGTTGAATTTCCAACGACACTACAGCATCAATCTCAGCATCGTCATCCAACCAAAGTCAGAATAACGTACGCGTCGGTGATTGTTGAAGAGTAGATACCAAACTGAATATAGGGTAGGTGTTATGAAGCAGAATAGAGTAATAGTCTCACTGGATACCTGTATGAATACACGTTAGGTTCATCATGCATGATTCAACCAAGATACCTACGTGATGAAGTCATAGATGAACCTATGTGATATGAGGAGTAAACATATGGTATCCGGAACCCGAAGTTTGTCAGCCTACCAAGCCAAGGAGATGCCGAACAACCCTTTCCAGTAGCGCTTGATGACAAGATAGTACGGGATGCGAATGGCTTTCATTGAGTTATTCTTGTAACTCGTCGGTTCTGTCATGCGCAGACGCCAAAGAAATACAGCAATGGCAGGAACGGTTCCTAAACCAAGGGAAAGACGCCATACAGCCCGGAGGTGGTTGTCCCCAAAGCTATTGATACAAGTCAGGTTGTCCTCGCTGAGCTACGTGATGCGACCCACATCCAGTACAGAACCAGGGGGACAAATGCGCCAATCACGAAACCAATATCAATCATTGTATCTGAAACATCGGTGATATAGGGAGGACGAGCTTAGAACTAGGGAGCATACATACTAGTTGCAAGTGCTAGCCATCGATGCTGGGCATTTTTTGCGATACCCTCTTCTTCTGTTTGCTCCGAGGCCGACACGGAGCCGCAAGGATATTCTGCACCGACGCCAATACCAAGCAAGAAGCTAAGGATGACGGAAATAAGATGATGGGCTGCATATGGATCAACATGATTACCGGCATGCAGAGAGCATGGCAACCATTCCACCAAAACTACCATTTGCACCCGAAGAAGCAGCGGATAATGCGGCGAAGAGAGCAACGATACCAGATGCAGTCATCTGAAGAGGATGAGTATTGTTGCCTGGCTTCCAGAAAAACCCTGACCATGCCAAATTTACGGCCGAGCTTGTCGGATATCCATCCAAAGGTCAACATACCCACAATACTGCCTGGCAGAGACGATGAGGGAGATAAAGGAAACGAGAAGCGGAGAAGACTGAACCAGCGAAGCTAACACTCGAAAGAGTGCTGCTGTAGTTATGGGCATCCAGTGCTTGAGCACCGTAGATCCTGGCCAATACTGGGTAAAATGAGTAACCAGACATGGTTTGGATACGTGGACAAGTCTCGCACTTGTGTCGACTGAGGACGTGATATTGAGACAGATACCATATGAAGGGAAGTGGACGTACCCGCTCCGATGACGTTGTTGGAGTAACCTAGTTGTAAATGAGATGAGATGATACGACAGAGTATGGTGAAGCGGATACCATCGGAAAACAGGGCGGTCCCGCAACTGTGGAAGGCATGAGTAATGAACGACGGATAAGATGGCAACATACGCAAAGATGAGAGAGACCCTTGACAGACCAGTAGGAGGCTTGGACATGGTAGTGGATGAGAATAAGAAGCAAGGACGGGCGCTGATCGAAAATCGCAACCGTGGAAACCTCTTATACTAGGCCGACATGATTGGAAAGTCGGGGGTAATACTTGACTAGCGAGCGGCAACGTTTTGGACCGGTAGACATGAGAAGATGTGATTCGCAACGCATGGACACTCGAGTGAAAGGCACTAGTCTTGTGCGATAAACGTGCATCGTTGTCAGGAACAGTACAGGATGCTGTGGGGCGATAGAGAGAAAAGAGCTCGCTTGTTGAGTGCCAGCTAAACGACAGACACACGTGCGGTATGTATGTTGACGCTTGTTTGACCACATGATCAACGGTGACTGACATGACGTCGTGCAATGACACTCTCGTCCTGGGACTCAGCTATCGCCATGTCCACCTATGAAAACGATCCCTCCTATGATCCCACTGCAGACGGACGACACGACTGACGTTGGCGTGCGTGACTTTCCAACCAGCGTCAACGCGGGTAAAGAAGACACCTCGCAGGGTGTGTATACTGTTTGGTGACGCGACCGCAACGAGCTCACGATGTCAGGGCAAGGTGATGTAGATGACCTGCCCTCTGGAACGAACGAGGACCAGAACAACAGGTCGGGCAAGGGTTCACGCATTCAGGCAAGAAAGTGTACGATTAGGGTGATTGTGAAGTTCCCACGCCAATCATGAGCTCTTGTCCAGTTACGAGACCACTCAAGCGCGTCCGCGCTGATGCAGAATGTTCGCCCGCAACCGTCAAGCGTGAGTCCAGCCCATCTCCACGACCTCCAGAAAGGCGTCTCGTTACCGGCGGCACAAAGCGCTATGCTCCCCTTCCGAGCGACTGCCTTTCATCCTGTCCAGAATACAGACAGAATCGATCCAATTGGGTGGCAAGATGCGTCAAGGAATTGGAGGCACTAAACCTCATTCCAGAGAGAAAACTGATCAGGTCGGTTCTGAATCAGTGATCCCTCTTCTCTCTAATCAATGTGCCACAGAGACGACGGTTTGATCATCGACTGGTGAGCCGCGCGCGTCTTTCGCGCCCCTTTACTGACCTCCCGTAGGAAGAGCCACGTCCCCGTTTGGTCAGATACCCTAAAGCCTGACACCCAGGATCTTGCTGCCACAATCATGTCGGCTCACAGATCGAATGCTCAGTGGCACCGATCTCCCATTCGTTCTCAGCCGCTTTCGAAGTTTCTCTCCCCTGTCTCATCATCTAGCACCCAGCCGCCATCCAAGGAGATGTTGCCACGACCACCACGAGTACCACCAAGGCGTTCAAACAATTATTTTCGACTAAATTCCACTCACTCGCCTCCAGACCCACCAGATTCTTCGCCCTCGCGTGCGGAGAAACCACCGTTTCTCGATCAAACGAAGCCTTTATATGATCACATATCTGATTCAAATATCTCAAATCAGCACAAGCAGTTTCTTGTTCCTTCAAAGCCTCATAACACGGCCCAGTCCCCGTCTAATATTCACTGTGCGTCTTCCCGGGGTGAGGAGGAGATGTCGGAAATGGCCTTGGATTATCTTCGCCGGTGGGTGATCAGGTGGAGGTACCACGATGGCCTGATCCGTCGAGTCTTGATAGATATGTGCAAACCTTCGAAGCGGACAGAGCGAGCCTTGCCTCTGCATACGCTAGTAACGCTTCTTTTGCATATCGTGTTCACCAAGTCATCCAAAGTATCAGCGGTACTTCGTCCGTATGTGGGCCCTCTTCGCAATCCGTCTGTGAGCACTACTTTCGTCATACTACCTCGACGTAATCAATTCGTCTACAGCCTCTGGCTCTAAGCGGACCCGTTTCAACATCACCACCACACTGTTGACACTTCCTAGCCTCCATTCGAACGGCGAAAGTCCGAGCACTGCAAAGGTCGAGTATGACATGTTCTACCTTGGAGTGGAGCTCGGGATAATTGTAGTCTGCCGTGCAGTGATTTCCACCAAGACAGTCGTGCATAATTTTATCTTGCAGCGGAAAGAGGTCGACGTGGAGGATGCAGCCATAGAGGGTGTCTGGCCGCTGACTGCTACCGCGCATCAGATCCTTGTCTTCCAAGCATGACTGTAACGATGACCAAGATTCCTGTGTGTGGATTTCCTCGTCCCTTAAGCGGTTGGAGCGCCAGCGAGTACTGAGCGTTGTCGACGGCTGTGATGGAACGTGTCAAACACACGGCTTCAACGAAATTCAAAGTCCGCTATTCGGACACACTTCTTATTTTCGCTACCAAGTAGGCGCTCTCTTTGACCAGCACCAGTCCTTCCCATATCCTCTCCTTCAACCCTCCCCGGACTGGTGTCCCCACAAAATTCTTCTTCTTTGATTCCAGATGACGACCCCTCATGTGATAGCCTCATCCTCGGGACATCAGTCCCAGTCTGCATCTTCCAATGGCATCGTTGGCAATCATTTCCGTGTGGGCAAGAAAATCGGAGAAGGCTCCTTTGGTGTTGTGTTCGAAGGTAGGCCTGATCCTCCCAACTACGCATTGCAGAGGGACTGGTCGGTCAGTCGGGGACCTCTAGCATTCCAGGCGCTTGAATGTTACAATGCAATGATGGCTACATTCATGTTGTGTTGGCCCCAAGCCCTTACCCTCGTGTTACGCTCGTTCATCGTCAACTCAACCTTCGTCTTCATAGGCACCAAACTTCTCACAAACCAGCCCGTTGCCATTAAATTCGTAAGCTGCCATTTTCACCGGAGAGACAACCTTTTGATCCTCATACTTCTTGAAAGGAGCCGCGAAAGTCCGACGCTCCCCAATTACGTGATGAATTTAGATCCTACAGGACACTCAACAGTACATGTATGCATCTTTCACTCACTTTTGTCTGCGGTTTAAATTCGTTTTGTAGTGGGTGTTCCTCAAGTCCACCATTTTGGGCAGGAAGGGCTCCATAATGTACTCGTAATAGATCTGCTCGGTCCTAACCTCGAGGACCTATTCGACATGTGTGGACGCAAGTTCTCCCTCAAGACAGTATGCATGTCAGCGAAGCAAATGGTGGGTAATATCATCACGCGTTGTATTGCGCGAATGGTGTCTGGTGTGGCTTGATATCCCTCTTCCTTTCCTTCTTGGCTATTCCCAATTCTTGCGCACATGTCTCATGATGAATTCTTCTCCTATAGATCACTCGTATTCAGTCAGTCCACGACAAGTCGCTCATTTATCGAGATATTAAGCCCGATAACTTTCTCGTTGGCGTTCCCGGCACGAAAACCGCCAACGTCATTCATATAATTGGTAGGCAAGCTTTCTCACCTACAATCTTTTATCCTTCAAGCTATATGTACTCTGTCCTTGCATCTATTTTGGTATTATCACTATCCGGGTATCCCTACCCTCGTAGACTATTTTCTCTCTGGCACACTAACCTGATTTTGGCTAATCTAGATTTTGGTATGGCGAAGCACTACCGGGACCCAAAGAGCAAAGTTCACATTCCCTACCGTGAACGCAAGAGCCTGTCCGGCACAGCTCGATACATGTCAATCAACACTCATCTTGGCCGCGAACAATCTCGGAGAGATGACTTGGAATCCTTGGGACATGTATTCATGTACTTTCTGCGCGGCGGCCTTCCTTGGCAAGGTCTTAGGGCTGCAACCAACAAGCAGAAGTACGAGAAGATTGGAGAGAAGAAACAGACCACTCAAATCTCGGAGTTGTGTGAGGGTTTCCCAGGTATGTTTGTGTCCGGGCCTTGTATGAGGCCATGCAAACATTGACCCCTCGCATCCATGGACCTTTCAGAGGAGTTTGCCATCTACATGAACTATGTGCGAAAGCTAGGATTTGAAGAGTCTCCTGACTACGACTTTCTCCGTGAGCTATTTGCCAAAGTGTTGAAGAATATCGGAGAGCAAGATGATGGCATCTACGATTGGATGTTACTGAACAATGGCAAAGGATGGGAAGCAGGCAATGTGTGTGATTCCTATGTGTCCTTTGGAACCTTCACATAATACTTGACTCCGACAGACGCCTTCTTCGTTGTTGGCACAAGCACATGCGACAGCGACAGCGAATGCCCCACATACGCCTCGACATCGCGATGCCAACCGCCGTCCTCGAGCTCCGGTAGCTGATCCGGTGACCCCGTCAACGCCCCTGGTGCTTGCTCCAACACCTGCACACCATAAGAGCTCTAGACAACCTAAACCTCGTGAAGGCCACAGCACACGAGAATCGATGACCCGTGATCTCAATGCACAAATTTCAACTCCCGTCAATAGACGAGTCAGCCAGACACCACGGGATAGCCCAGGCCCTTCACCTCATCCTTTTGCGGTTCCCGCCTCGTCAGGTTATCGGCCAAACGAATATAATCGGGTTTCCCCAGCTCCACCAGCGCAAGTGGCGATAGGTATGAATGGTGCTCCCGTTGGTCGGCCTGAAGGATCCGATTCGTTCCTCTATCAAGGGCACTCTGGCAAGCATGTCACTAATTCGAGGGAGGATACAACCGGTGGCATTCGTGATGGTACACATGCCAGGATGGCCGTTTTCGAGAGCCAGATGCGTGGGCCTGATGACCTGGAAGACGACCGACACCCTAAGAAAAGAGGGTTTTTGTCCAGCTTATTCTGCTGCAGGGCATAGATCATCACTAGTTGATCTAGGTCGATCTTGGTTGGCATGCGCAGGCCGCATTTTCTTTTGGGACTTTGGGTAAGCCGCTATGTATACAAGTTTGTGGGTTCAATCGACTGAACATGAACGCAAGAGCACGAGGTACTCGACGACAAGCGCACGATCTCTCTTCCTACTGCTATTATGCATGCTTATCTACCTTGCTGAACTTGATCACGGGAATCATGTCGCGAGTCGGCAATACCCCCAACCCATCGCATACCCATGTCGGTCGTTACATTGCACTATCCTCTGCATACGCTCAATATAGTTTACTTCCCGTGCGGGAAATCGGAATTGCTCCCTTGTCTATACCATGATCCTTGTGTATTTGCCCATGTCTTTACTTTATTCTACTTTCGTGTTGGCTCGGACAGTCCTCCAGACTTATCGGAAGATAATCAAGTTTTTATTTGTGTCTTTATGAGTGGCCCGATATATTGAGAAACCACACAAGAAAAGCTACGATGGATGCATACTTTCTGGATCATAACGTGCAAGAAACAAAGGGCAACAAAATGTACAAAATAACAATGAAGAAGTGATTATCATGGTTTACGAGTCTGCCTAATCGTACACGGAGCGCAAACTTAAAAGCAAGAATCAATATAATGTATGCAGTGGCAACGAAACGGTAATCCTCACGAGGACGCCTCCCCTTCGTGCTCGACAACATCAAGCTAGAATTTGCCCGTTTTGGCCCTATCCCTACCCGTCTCTCCAGTCTCAGTGCTTCTTACTGCCGCACTCGCCCCGACGCCAGCGTCATGCTGGAGAACTGTGCGGGTATGAGGATGGGATGCGGACGAACCGACGGAATTATATAGCCCCTTTAGATGAGGCACGCTCGAGTCGTACGACGCAGAGGCTGGATAAGCGCCAGAAGGGACCTCATAAGGGGTATCGGAGGGGTCAGGTTCTGATACGACATAAGTACGCGTGCCAGAGGAAGAGAGGAGTGGCTCTGACGAGCTGTCCTCCTGCTTCTCGTAGACGGGAGCGGCGGTGGATGGGGAGGGGGCGTCGAAGCGAGTCGACGCATTGAGGACGACAAAGGGAGAGTGGAACGAGCGGAGGGGCGCGCGGTGTGGCGTGGCGAGTGCGCGGGGGAGGACACGTAGGCGGGCGGAGAGGGGGGACATGTTGGTTGGGAGGAGACGCGTGTGGGGATGGACGTGTGAAGATTGGGGCACTTGCCGATGACATAACGTACTCTCTCTCGATCGCAGCCACGCCGATCGTGGATAATGAACGCGGTCACCCTTACCAGTATCACGGCCGTTACAACGACATTAATTGGCTCGAATTTGATACCGCCATCTGTCAGCTATCAGGTATTATCCGCGGCTCAACGGACTTGCTTCAAGAGACCTAGGACAACCACTATTCGGATGTTAAAGCGGAGATTCGGCAAGCTATCGGCTTTGACCTCCCACTGCTCATTTTCAGTCGGAGATAAATGTACGTGGTGCGACAGGTTCCGATCCGCTACAACTTTCCGCTACTACAGCCTACTGGGCGAAGTCGTCCTCCAGATCGCTCACTGCAGCCATTGTTGGCGCCGGGGGAAATGCTTCCGGTGTCAATATTTGACGAGCGCCCACTTACATTTCCGACCTCGACGGTGGCTGACTTATTCGGTGGCTTATCGACAGGTCCGTGTAATCCCCGTCCGCCATGCTTCTGATGCATGTTTTTGACTTCAGAAAATGTGTGCCTATGAGCAAATCGGCCGGGCGCAGTTCCAACGGCTAATCACTGCAGGCATGTGAACTGGTTCACCATTCAGTGCTTCTTGGCTAGATCTCCCACCACGGGGTCGTGTCAATCGGGAAATGCTGCTGTGCTTTTGACCATATCCGTTAATTTAGGGTTCGCGACCAGACCACAGGTGTTGTCATCGTTGATGGTAAAGGCCGTACCCCACTCGTGCCATCGCGCGTCCTTTCGATCGCGAGGTTGGCACTATACCCCTTGAAGGGAGCCATCTGATGGACGGCGCGGGATCTAAGCTCTCCGATTCTCTTTGTCTCATTTATTTATTCACCATTTTCACCATCACCGGCATTATTACGCCCCAAGCGAGGAGAAATAGAAATGTGAGTTGACCTTTCTCCGCGGGTCCTCGATAGTTTGAACTGCTGTTGATAAGCCGGAACTTTTAGGTTGCCGAGTACCCCCCAGCGGTCCGCTGCAAGACCGGGTTTTGGAGGCTGCATGCGTACCTCGAGCCTTCTTGATTCAGACAATGCGTCCTACCCAAAAATTTATTATGTCCACCTGGGTGCTGCCTGGGGTGGAACGAGTATGACTGACCGTTGACTGCACCGCATACCCACAGGTTGATGTAACTCAAGGGTCAGATAGTGGCGAAATACGGCACAGAATTGGTGCGGCGATCATATGTATTGATCGAGCTTCTTGTGAAATCAGAAAGGACCACCTCCGCTCACTAACTTGGATATTTTTCATTCAATAATCTCCATTGAGTTCTATATCTCGTATCAATGGGCGGGACGACTAAAAGGGGTGTATTGTACAGGTCATTCAGCCACTGGCTACACGGCATGTTTCTATGCGAATGAATATGCACGGGTCGTGAGTAAGCGGTGATCAGTCGGCCATCACGCGTCATGACCAGCTATACCTCACTCAGAACGCAATGGTTTGACACTGTTACGCTGCTTCCCTTGCGTAAGTAGTCGTGTAGTGACACTTATTTATCAGTACGCCTCGGCGATACCTCATACACGGGTCTCTGAGCCAAGTTTGGGGTTTTTTTAATAGATTCCAGACCATCCGAGTGATCCCTTCCGTTGGTCTAGCTATATTCCGTATGGGGTCAAATCGGTATGGTCACCTGTCGTTGAGCTTGAGGCATTGACGTTTTCGAAGCCACAGCATGGAACGTGCGACAGAGCCTCGCTCTGACGGTGATGCAGTGTGATGATGTGACCCCTCTTTTTGCGCACTTGAAGGTTGCGAAGAGTGCCCTGCACTCGCCTGCGGCGAAGCAGTAGAATTGTGGTGATGGGGACGGTACGGCATGCATGCTGATGTTGATTTGGGAAATTCTCATAATAAAAAACGATTGGTGAGCTTTGATATCGCTAGAATGTTGAGAAGCGTGCGAGTGATGGTTGGTGTTGCGGTCGTGATTGGGCGCTGTCCCCGGTGCTGCGAGCTGATAGCTGGTGCGATGGTGATCCGTGTGCGATGGTCGTCGCCGTCGTCGGTGCCAGCGAGCGTATGTTGCATACATAACGGCCGATTGCCGCGCGGTACGGCATCGCCGCAAAAGGCAATTCCAAATTTGGCATGCGTCGTATACTGGCTGTTTCAAGTAGAGGGCCAGTACCGCGACTACGAGGCCGGGATCAGCTCGCATCTTCTCGTCGTGATGTCTTCTCGTCTCGTATATTTCACAATTGATAGGATCCACAGCCCTTGCTGTTGTTCCGACACCGCATTGGGTGCCACATGCACACGAGGTCTTTCCTGTCCTGTCTATTAACTTAAGTCCACGGACATCACTCAGGTCAAGTCTGCATTCTGCTCGGCACCTGTGATACCGTCACCGCGGCTTCGCTTGCCTAACCGATATTTCCCTCTTTCTTTGTCATGGCCCGCAACACGGTTGCTCCGCACTCGATGAGAACTCCGTCACTGATATCGCGGGTGGTACGATCTCTATCCACAGATCTCCCTCCATTCTACCCCCCCACGAGCCACAGACTTCCTGCTCCGGTCCCTGTCCACTTCATCCTGCCAGATTGTCGGAAAGTCGATCCTGCTCCTGCTTCCGACTTCCGAATCCGCGAGCGTCTCCCCCGTGCTTTATAACGAGTCCAATGTCCCCGTTTCGAGCCCATTCTCTCCACAGTCTGCCCATGTACCAATTCTCTGCCGAAGACGCATCCGTCCTCGTCGTCGCTGCCGGCCTTGTGCGTACATCAACCATTCCTTTCTCCCCCCTTCCTCCTGACCCGTTTCCAAGGCGTGTCACACAGTGTTTAATCGCTATGAACCCGTCAACCCTCTCTCACATCTTGCGCTCCTCGTTTTCGTCCCTGCGCTCTTGACCAGCGTACTCTCGCCTAGCTTCCCTTCCGTGGTTCGCGTCCTGGCTTGCACGTACTTGCTTTATTATTCCACCATTCTCATATCTATACTCGTTTATCGACTGTCACATTTCCATCCCCTCGCCAAGTATCCAGGGCCCATCCTCTGTCGCATCTCGAAATTCTGGATGGTCTGGGTCTCCTCAGATGGAAAACAGCACAAATATTATTATGATCTGCACCAAAAGTATGGTGACGTCGTGAGAATCGGTGAAACGTTCTCCCTATACATCTCGTTCTTATCTCCATCTGACTTTGCAACGTGAGGCCCCAACGAGCTCTCTTTTCGTAACGTGGACGCCATTTCCTCTCTGATGGGATACTTTGGCCTCCCTAAAGGACCGCGTACGGGATCTTCACTTGTCTTATCTCGCAAATCAGCTCATCTTCTCTAGATTGGGATGGCCGTATGGCTGAGCAGACCAACCTCAGAGCATTGATATCCCTGAGAGATCCTGAGGAACACGCACGCCGCCGAAAGCCGTGGACCAGGGCTTTCAGTTCAGCTGCATTAAAAGGCTATGAAGAGATCCTTGGCAAGAGAATCTACGAGCTTGTCACCGCCCTTGAAAAGCAACATCAAACCGTCAATTTGGCTGAATGGATTAGTCACTTTACGTGAGCTTTCTCCCCTCTCTTTCCGTCTTGTAACCTAATATGATGTCCATAGATTCGATTTCATGAGTGATATGGCGTAAGTTGTTCCTCCCGCGAGAATTTCGTCTCCATCTCAACGTATTGTGGAGATTCGGGGGAGGTTCGCATATGCTGCGCGATGGTGATAAGGAAGATACATGGCATCTCCTGGAAAGTGGACTACCGTACGTCCATTGATAGATGATTGATTCAGTTGACGAACCCATCGGACTCTTAGACTTGCCTTAATCCTGACCCACCTCCCTTGGTTAGGGCAGTACTATGTTAGACTGCCCAAGATCGGTCACGACTTGAAGAAATTCCGCACATTTTGTCAAGAGCGTGCGTCGCTCAGACGTTCACAAGGATCCCAGTTCAAGGATTTGTTCTATCACCTAGTGAGTATTCTCTGCACTCTCTGAGAGTTGGAGACGAGCGCACACATAACGTTTAGATCGATGAAGCCGGAGTTGAACAGTCTCCTCCGACATTTGGAGAGGTTGCTTCTGACGGTGTTCTCGCAATAGTCGCGGGATCTGACACCACTGCGACAACTCTGAGCAGTTTATTTTGGGCTCTGTTAAGCCATCCCACGGCCTACCGTCGACTCCAAGCGGAAGTTGATCGCTTCTACCCTCCCGGGGAAGATGCCCTATCTACTGTGCACCATCCACGAATGAATTATCTCAACGCCGTTATGTATGGCCTTTCACCTTTTCACCTGCCGAGTATAGCTGAGACAATACCGTTTCAGTAATGAAACCTTACGATTGTTCCCACCCATTCTCAGTGGAAGTCAGCGTGGGGCAACGAAAGACAGTGGAGGAAAGATAGTGGGACCTTGGTACGTTACCGGGTCATAATTATCCGCATGCTTCTCATCCCGCGATTCCCAGCTTGGTACCAGAGGGAACGAATGCATTTGTTCACTTTTATTCTCTTCATCGCGACCCTCGTAACTTTTCACCAATGCCCAACTCCTTCTGGCCAGAACGATGGCTCTCTGCGGACGAGAGGAGGGCCTTGGGTTACGTGGAATCGAATGATCCGGACAAGACTCCGTTTAGACACAATGCGGCCGCCTTTATCCCGTTCTCGTTTGGCCCAGCGAACTGTGTTGGCAAAAATCTTGCGTATCAAGAGATGCGAACTGTCGTCTGCATGATGATGCAACGTTTGAATTTCCAATTTGCGGATGGATACGACCCCGAACGCTGGGACCATGACCTCAAGGATTATTTCGTGTCGATAAAGGGCAAGCTACCTGTAGTTTTAACTCCACGATCTTCGAGTAGGTGATGTCGCGAGATTTCTGACAGCCTCGATTTCACACTGAACTAGCGTAAAGCATCTAGTTTATTCGCTGCACACACAAAAAGTTGTACGTTTTGATTCTGACACTTTACACTGTACTAGCTTTCCTCGATTCGTGGCAACTTGGAAATTGAGAACTTGTACCCCGGAAATATATATACATTGGTCATGGAAAGGGTAATCTGAAACAAACATGCGTCACAAGTTCCGATGGAGAGTTTTGACCCTTGCTCTATCAATGCATCTAGGCAAGACTGTACGCCGACGTGATGTGATACTCCTTGCGGTATTTCCGCCAATGGGGGTGCACATTGTAATTAGTTAATGCGGCTGGGCTTCTATCCGTCCCTGTCGTGGTGAGATTTGGGGTGAGATCTCCCCTTGGACAACCCTGAACAATTGGCTTTGAATGAATTCCATGCAGACCGGCTATACATGAATCAGGGTCAGTTTCAGGTACAGTCGACTCCCACATAACGCTTACCCCTTCGGGGGTCCATAGCACTCGCAGGAACAAAATTTACTCACAGATCCCAGTAGACAGTTTGTAGTATGACCTTTCCTCAACATATATCCTCGACCAAACATACCCCATTGAGATGATGGTTTGGCTGTCAGTGGTGCTAGAAGGGGTATGCGTTATGTGGGAGTCGACTGTACTCACAACCACTGAAGATCGATAATCAAGTGGGGCCTTTGGACGCCAAACACTGGGACCAAGGATACTCCACAGCGGGCCACTGCCGCGATGACCGTCAGTGTGACACCGGGTCCGGTACCGGGGCCAAGAACCGAAGGATTGCATCATGAAACGATTCCTGCGGTACGAATCCATTGACAGACAGTTCGCAGCGGGCCAAGATGGAAGCGACCGCGCTCGAGATGGGTCGGGAACATGTGTGAGGTGTTCCTTCTCTCCGCTCTTACCGTCGACATCTCTGCGGACGCGCCATGCTGGTCATTATCTGAGCGAGGATGTTCTCCGGTCGCTGACTGAGTCACGGCCATGGTGTTCTGTTTTTTCCCCGAGGGAGCCATCAAAACGACCATCATTACGTCGCTGATACACAGCAACTGTGCGCGCGGGAACGACCCTGAAGTTTCCTTTTTCGGGCTGCTTGAGCTGGTCAAGTCGACCATTTGCCCTTATTACAGCGGCTAACAACCTCAGATCCAACGCCCTTTCAGTCAATCTGTGGACTCTCAAGGGTGATATTGCTGAACGGGTTTCCGCTCAAATCTCCATCCTGATTCCTCCCCGCTGCGATGGCGACGGGATACCGGCAAGCCCTCGTCTGCGCTCTCTTCGGACGCACTATCCGGACGCACTTGTGACTCATCTTGTGTATCAGCGTCTTAGCCCAGATGCAAGCACCATCTCAAGATTTGTACTACGGATCGGCCGGTCCTCTACCTCACGAGCTTTTTCTTCGCGGGAACTTTGATGGTCTATAGACGGAGACCACAGGCCGATACTCTATACAAGGCAGCAGTGCGTATTCAGTCACCCTCAGTTCGTTTCTACCGGAGCTCATCTGGATAACGTGCGATCAACAATCTACTTTCTCCCGCGCTCTCAAACGATCAATACTTGATTCGGCGGCAGGAGGTTCTAAGCGCCGTTAATCTGCGGTGTCCGCAATAACAATGCCGGTCGTAGCATCCTTGCGGAACCGCCACAAGGCCTTTCCGGACGCAGTAGATCGGTGCATGATCAGGGGTCAGATATAGTGATTGCTGGGCTTTACCTGCTACTTCCGGATTCGCGGTCAAAATATTTTCATTGTGCTGGGAGACGCCGTTCGCCGTTGAGCGTTCGTTTTTTACTGTCTGAGGTCGGTCGAGTTCACAAGCTTCCGGGCCAACTCGGTCGTGTTCTCGCGGCTTGGGCACTCGAGATTTGGAGAAAAAGACGAATATAGTTCAAGAGCGCCACGCTCAAACTATCGACCCTGATTCATTTCGGCCCACTTCATGGCGGATAGGTCCTACGTAGCTTCTCCTCGATCGAGCAAAGTTTCCCCAATCAATCAGAGTTGGCTATCATCGGGTGCTCCAAATGCTATCTACTAAATGTGTGCATCCGGTCCATGATCATTCACACAGACAAGTTCTCTATCTAAGCCCCACGCGCTTTTACTACTTTTGTATCTGACTGTCTTCTTTTATTCCCAGCACGGCGATGATTAATCCTTAGGACAATCGTGTTGCGGTAAACGGGTCTGATCGAGGTGATGTACCAAACTTGTGGGTCGTATGCCAGTAACCAAATTCAATGGTTTCCAAAGCTCCAATGGGTTGACGCCAATACGATTGTGCCTGCTACGTTTTCGTACCACCGCCACGACGACCCCTATCACCATCCCAGGCTGAAATGTCCCTCATACTAGCGGTAAATGCGGGTTCCTCCTTACTCAAAATTTCGCTCTACCAGCGAGTGCCAAACGACCTCAATGCGCCCCACCTTTTCCTTTTCCTGACATGCAATATTTCTTCCGTCTCTTCCCCTCCGGCCAAGATCGCGTTTCAATACCTCAAGAAGCCAGATACTCATCCGAACCCTCTATACGCGATCATGAATCTGCATTCATTTATTTTCTAAGTCGTCTCAAAGAAGACGTAAGCATTGACCACCAACAGGTCAAGCATATTTGCCATCGTGTCGTCCATGGGGGGGATTACACGGAGCCTACGATCATCTCGGAGCAGTCTTACCATCACATCGAGACATTGTCTGACCTCGCTCCTGTGCGAGTATCTTTTCTCCTTTTCCTGCATCGCCCTGAACTTTCTTTTGGACAGGCACAATGCTGCTGCCTTGTCCGTCATAAACGCATGCCTCAAAGCGTTGCCACAAGCACGATCGATTGCGTTTTTTGACATGGCATTTCACAAGGACCTACCTCGTCAAGTCTCAACCTATGCTATCGATCAGCAAATTGCACGGGAACGCGGCCTGGGGTAATATGGCTTCCACGGCTTGAGCTGTGAGGTGTCCATCCTCTGATGAACTATTTGCACGCTCACTCATGGTCAGATGCTTTCATCAGGCGCACGGTCGCCAAACATTTGCACAAGGTCTATTCCTTCCTCTAAAATGTCCAGGGCTATTTACGTTGGCACCCCTTAAGAGGAAGACGAAGTGAATATTATTGCACTACACCTCGGATCAGGAGCATCTGCCTGTGCAATCCGAGATGGAAAGTCCATCGATACGTCGA
>JBBPOH010000236.1:0-16728 GCA_038091335.1 Phylloporus arenicola | reverse complement strand
GCCCCGAGATCGTCATCCCGCCCAGTGCCCTCGAGGAGATGGAAGGGACGGCACAACAGATCAATGAAATGGAAAGGAAAGTACCCCATATCGTCGAGGACATTCGTGTTCTACTCTTCCAAGTCGAGGCGATGACCAAACGGGTCAGCCAGTTGGAGGAAGAGGTCTCTATGAACAAAGAGACATACCGAAAGGTAAGTGGTAACATCGTTCACTACTCAGAGACGAGAGCAAGTTTTCTCTCTAGCAGGTGGAAGGCATGGCCGCGCAGAAGGAGGAAGCTGAACGGCAGATAGACAACAAACTGCAATATATTGAAGGACAGTTCCAACAGCTAATTGCATCTCAAGCTCCAGCCCCGGTCCCACAGACACCCACGACCCCGGATTTGCAATTGATGGAAAACCTCCAACCTTTATTGGAGGCAGTTTTGACCAAGTTTTATGAAGCACAAATTCGACCAGCCGTTGAGGCGGTGCAACAGCTTGCCGTTGAGGAATCTGACCGCCACCAAGCAGCAGCAATTAGCGTGCTGTGGGGTCGGATGAAACCTGCCATGTGCATGGTTGAAGGGGTTTCGCAATGGCTGGACTCTCAAGTACTCAGGTCCACCGCTCCAGTCGAGGAAGATATGTTGATTGCTGATTGATTCTGATGATCTTAGTCGTAGACTTGCTTTCGTATTGCTTACAAGTAGTCTCCATTTGTACTATACCTACCACGCCAAGGATAAATGTACGCGAGCCAACACGGCCTCGTCGGTCATCGATCCTCTGCAGGCAATGGCGAAAGAACGGCGTTGTAACGTTTGTCCCTCACCCTAGCTACCGATTTGTCAAACTGACCGTCTGTTAGCTATTCGACGACAGGGGCAAGCCAAGGCGTTTGAGGGGTGGCGGTAGGGGGTGTTCCAGGGATGCCAGTGCTTGCTTTTTCGCCCACCCACATGAACGAGAATGGGAAACTGCACAACCATCGTACCCTCCCAAACACGACGCCGTGATGGACTCCGACTCTGACTTTTATTACGTCCGCACACGTTCTGAGCGCCATGACCGGGGGCGGGAAATGGAAAGAGATAGAGAATGGGAGAGGGAACGGGAACGGGACAGGAGAACACATCCGTCGCCTTCTTCCCACCGAAAACACAGCGCACGCGCGTCTCCTGGCCCGTCTCGCAAGCCAACTCTGGACAGTTCGTTGGATGGTAAGACCACCAGGAGGGGAAAGTCTCCCTCAGTCTCCGTATGTTCTGACCAGCTCGAGATGCTGCGAAAGGACAGCAAGTACTGCACAAAGGACCCCCCTTCCTTACGTCAAGATCACGCCTCACGCTCCCCTTCTGAACGCGTTGGTATCCCCACCCAAGAGCCACCCGTTGAAAGTCGGTTTTCAGACAAAATCACCCTAATTGCACCACCAGTGCCTTCTGAACCTCCTAAACCACCCCCGATGCAGCCCCCGCCGCCACCCTCACTCCCCGTCTTGCCCAGCTTACCTTCCTTTGTTTCCAATCAGCAGTCAACCAGCTCGGCAGAAACTGTACCCAAAGGGTTGAAAGAGTTGTCCGTGGATGAACAAAAGTCAGCATGGCACGAGCGGATTGAGTATGCTCTCTATTATACTTGATTGTGGCCATCGACTCACATGCACGTTGCAGCCTCATGTTCGCATCGATCACGTCGCGTCGCGACTACACCAAGCTCGAGTCGAACCTGAACAAGATTCGTTCGCTCTCCAACTCTCCCCTCTTCAACAACATGTCCGACGCCGATCGTACCAACATAAATGCGCAAAAGATGACGCTGGAGCTCCAGATGGACGTCAAGCGCAAGGAGATCAACGACAACATCCAGAAACTGATTGGAAGCGTGTTTTGGCCCGTCCTAAGGACCCCAGGGATTTCAGAGATGGAAAAGGCTTACGGGGAGACAAAGAAGAACGTGTTGGAGGTGCGAAGTTTGTTGGACGATGTGAACACTAGCTGTGCGGCTCTCTTAAAAACGAGTGCAGCCGATCAGACGCAGGATCCGGAACGCCCTTCCAAACGAAGAAAACTAGATTCACCTGGACAACCTGAAGACGTCACGGAAGACACGACAAAGGAGTTGGAAGCATTTCGCGACAAGCTTACCGAGCTCGACCGTCACCTGATCGATATCGAGAATGACATTATCCAACGTGATAAAATCATTTCTGATGAGATCGAGCTCCACATAGACACTCGGTTGGAAGCGGAAGACGCACTTTACCCGCCAATAAAAGAACCAGCGGACGTATCGCCAGCCGAGATCGAGGCTGTTGTCGATGCGAAGAATAAGGAGATCGTACGCGCTGTTACAGTAACGGGCGAAGAAATCGGGATCCTGGCGGAGGAGGTTGGAGAGCTCATCACAAAGGTGAACGCTCTGGAGGCTAGGTGTCGGGCGTTGGAAGCAGAGAATCGCGAATTCAAAAACAAGCTTGTCCAGGTTTGGTCAAACGCCTTGAACCCGTGAGGCATGCGAAGCAAGCTGATGTTTTCGCAGAACACTCTCAACCACGCGAAATCACAAAGTGACTTGGTACGCCGCGATAAAGAAATTCAAGCCATAACGGCAGCGTTGCAAGCCTATATTGCACAAGTATCCACTAGCCAGTCAGCAAGTGATCTTCCCTCTGCCGAGTACATCATCGAAGCACTCGACAGTCAGCTTGATGGTCTCTTCAGGGAAAAGTTTTCTCCGACACTGCTTAGCATGAAGCAAGATGTTTTTGGCAAGGTTAAAGAAAGCCACGACCATACAATGGACACCATTGCTCCCAAAGTTGGGTTACTGCTCAAAATGGTGAACCTTATCACACCTCGGCTTGCAAGGCCTGATGAGGGGACCATGCACGCTGGGTAAACCATGGTACCGACTCATGTTTCAGTTGTTATGTTTGCTTCATTTGTTTGCATTGGTAACGTTTGCATTCCGAGTGTATATAAAGACAACATTCATTATGTAGTCAGTAGTCAATGGGCACGAGTTATCTTCCAGGCGTCTTTCATCAATCAAACTCGGAATCGTCTTGCCTAAAGGCTGCTGAGTATGCAATGATTGTCCCATACACCAGGCTGAAAGAGAGAGCGCCATTAACGGACTTGGCGCTGCGGAAGGCAGTAGAACGCACCCGCCACCTATTATCGACATGACGCAAGCTCCTGGTCTTATGACTTCCGAGTGAGTCAGAACGATAGGGAGGGCGAATCCAGAGACGACGATGAAAGAGGAAATGAACCGTCCGAGGTCAACAGGGCCAGAATTAGACTCATAAGATGAGAACTCGTCCGCGCCGCAGTGTGCAAACAGTGCATTGGGAAGAGGTGCCAGAACAAATGTGAGGGCTGTCGGAAAGGGATATGGCTCGTGAATAGATCTCCTGGTGGCTGACTTGCCAGACTCACCGACCAAGAGTGGTAGCCAGTTGGTCCAAAGTGCGCATGAAAGGATGATGAGCAAGAATCCAACGGCGAGAACAAAGGACAGGAGGATGACGGCTGCGTTGGTGTCGGTCAGCCTTTTGAAGATTACGAGGTCCTACATGGGCTCACTTTTCAGTCCTGCTGCCATCGCGGTATACGGTAATGGAAACGTTGAGTTGCTGCGCCCTCCAAGCTATGTATTAGGTAATCAAACGGGGTACATACAAGTCACATGTGTACATTAATTAGCGTTAAATAGATCTTTCATCGGACCCTTCGACGTGATCCCCTGGGCCCTAAGATATTTGTCGGGCGATCCACCAATGCTCCCATCATCGTCGGCTTTGTCGCTGTTGGTTTCTTCGTTACCACGATTGGGTGTATTGGCGCTGATTGTACGGGAAGTGTTGCTGAAGACGATGTAGATGAGGATAGCGAAACCACTGGCGGTGTTGGCAGCCGCAATTCCTTGCTTTCCAGAGCGGGAGAAATGGTAACAGTAAGGTCCCCCTCATCGTCCGATGTGGTTTCTCTGTTTGTCTGCTCGTCACTGTACAGCGCGTCCTGCAACTCCTCGGGTAGAGATTGTGTGACAGAGAGTGGAGTGGAGCTCGCGCTCGTAGTACCTCCTCTCCTAGATCGCAGAATAACATCGCGATTCTTCGTTAGTTCCCAATTATCGACATATTCCCAGGCTCGTTTGCGAGGCGTCATGCCAGTGGGAACGTCCTCTCTCGTGGCTTGATCAAGGAGCGATCGCGAAGTTTGTTGAATTCCGTTCAACCCAGCTGTAACCATTTTGTTGTGTCTTTCCACCGAGTCGGTTAGATTTGCACACTGTGTAGGTGGTGAATTATTTGTTTCATCTCAGACGAAACAAACAACGTACCTCTGATACTACATGAGAAGTAAATCCTTCCGCATTTCTCAGCCCGGACGCCAATCCACGTTGGACATTTCGCAGGTCAACCTGCACATCTGTCATCATTGCATTCGTAGTCTCGATACGAGCTCTCTTTGCTCGGTTATGACGATCAAGACCACCTGCGAACGACGTTTGAAACGTCTGACTATGTCTTTGAAGCTCTCCAGAATATGTTGCTGTTGCCGTGGTGAGTGACAGTTGTACCGCTGAAAGTCCTTCCTTGAATGCATTTTGGGCTGTACTCGTAGACTGGAGAAGCAGTGAGATACGTTGGGACTATCAGCGGAAGAACTACCTTCATGGCTCCATCGCGCAGCCTCTTGCCTTCCGCACCCTTGCGCGCGAACGATGCAGAGAGTTCAGCTCCACGCGAGTGAGCATGATCGACCAGTCGTTCGTGTTGCTGGCCAAATTTGCCAAGTTCTTCCTCCGCTCTTAGGTTCCCTTTTAGGG
This sequence comes from Phylloporus arenicola, assembly GCA_038091335.1. NCBI lineage: Eukaryota > Fungi > Basidiomycota > Agaricomycetes > Boletales > Boletaceae > Phylloporus > Phylloporus arenicola. The sequence goes on along the minus strand of JBBPOH010000236.1, from coordinate 11,902 downwards.
CAGTACCAAAGGCTTCATGTAGCTCTTGCTGCCGTGCAGCTACGAAATCATCAAGAAGACCAGACATGCGCTGGAGCAACTCTTCCTTGGCCTCCTCAGACTTGGTTTTCTCAGCTTCCAGTGTTCGTGAAAGGAGCGTATTCTGAGCTTGGAGACGAGAAATTTCGGCTCGAGACATCTCATCACTGATTGCTTTGGCTTGCATTATAGATTCGTCCTCCGCTTTGACGAACAGTAGAGCATCGTCAACAGCTGCATCGATAAGAGATCCCATTGCTGCAAGAGCGCTTTCAAGCTAGAGACAGATCTCAGCTTCCCGAAGGTTTGACTAAGACCAAACTTACAGCAGCAAAGTTGTCCTGATTCACGGAACACAGCTCGTTACACAGAACTAGAGAGCTTCTGCGCAAGCCGTCCGACCAAGCAGCAAACGAGCTCTTCATTGTGTCCTGGATCTCCCTAACTGCACTCTGCATAATACCCGTAGCCTCAGCAGACGCCTCATCCTTGGCATTGATCACGCGTAAAGAATCTTGAATGCGGTGCAGTTGTTGATCAATTCGCTTTGAATGGGCAGTCACAATCTCGTGTTCTTTGACATGGTATGCTTTTGCCTCAGTGCAAAGATTTTCTGTTGAATGACCAGCTGTCTTGATAAACTCGTCCAGTTTTGCAGAAAGGGCAGCTAGTTCGTTGGTCATCGATCTTCCATGAGAGGATACTGCCTTCGTATTGGAACTCAAAATCCTTGCCTTGCGTTCTAAGTAAAAGTTATCAACGATGTCAGCTTCGAGGAAGGGAACGACCTCACGAATCTTATCAAACAGCGAGTTGAGATCATCGATACTCTCGGCAGCAACCTGCTTCAACCCGCAAGCAACGCCGTCGAGTTTGGTTTCGTTGACTTGATAAGCCTGTCGGACGACGACCTCTTCTTCCAATGCGCTCCTTGCCCATTTCAGCTGTCCTTCTTTCACTTCGAGCTCTCCTTTCGTCTCCTTTAACCTTTCTCTCGTTTCTTTCAACTCTCCATCCCTCCTCATCAGTAACGCTATACTCTGCTCGAATTCCTCCCGTACACTCCGCAGCTGCCTTTCTACGATTTCTACTTGCTTCTTCGCTTCCTCCATTTCGGTTTGCCGGAGTTCTTGCTCAGCGCTCAGTTGGTTCCATGTTTCTTCGGAAAAGAAAATCCCGTTCTTTTCTCGAGCCGCTAGGACGTCCGCCTTCAACCTCTCGATTTCAGCAACATATTCCTTTAGGAGGGAGTTTCTTGTCATCCTTTGATTGACCTCGGGCTTGTTGCGAATAGACTTGGCTCGGATTGCATAATCAAGAGTCGAGAGCGTCTCCTCCATGTTGGATCTTGCAGGCGAAATGGTCGCGATGATGCAAGTCTTGGTGTGGCCACCCAGCGAATCTTGAAGAAGACGGGTAAGCTTGGACTCCCTGTACGGCACGTGAGGCGAGCGATCGACAAGCGCATTGATGACGCGTCCGAGAGTTAACAGACTCTGATTGATCATGCCAGCCTCCCTTGCCCGTTTGTTCTCGGCACCGGAACGACCTATATTTTCTGACCCAGCCAAGTCAACGAGATTAAGTTTTCCGACCTTCAATAGGTCGTCCCCTAATGACGAGGATTCTTTGATGTGTACCGTAATGGAGAACACAGAATGAGAGCGACTAGAATGGTCATTGAACTTGGTTGCTGCGATCTGGCGACGATGGCTGCCCTTGGTGAGGAGAGCCAATGCGTCAGCCGCATCCTTGACGGGTATCTCTTCGAGACCTTGAATAAAAACACCTTTCTTGCTAGCATCGTCGAATATCTTTAGTCCGCCCTGGTTATCCGACGGTCCGCCCTTGCCCATGGGTTGGGTTGAACCTGCTGGAGCGGAGAGCTCATTCGCAAGAAGGTCTCGCAACTCTTCGTTGTATAACTCGACAAAAGATATTTTGACGCTATAATCTGCTGCTGATGTCTCCAGTTGGTGGAACAAACGGAACAACGCTCTTGGTATCATTCCGGCTTGAGCAGAAGGATTGCCCATTGGTGTGGGTGTTAAATCACCTTGCATGGTGTATCTAGCCTGAGATGAGATATCAGGGCATGAGAAATGAGAGGAGCACGTACGTTTTTCCTGTGCCCGTCTGCCCATATGCAAATAACGTGCAGTTGTAGCCGGTGAGGACTTCGTCGAGCAAGGGATTGACGACGTCGTGGTAGATCATTGCTTGATCTGCCTCCGGGCCAAAAACAAGATCGAAAGGATACGTCCGCGTTGGCGGCAATGTTACGATGCCTAGGCTCGACACTGGGGCGGAGGTCTCGATGGTCACTTGCTTACTCTTGGCGCCTTGCGAGCTGACGATGATGGGCGAGTTTTCTTGAATTTCGCGATCTGAGCGTCTCCTACATCGAATAACCACCTGAATGTGTGTTTCGCCATCTTCTTGGTCGCATGATTTTGCAGCCTTGGCTGAGGCTGCTGAATGATCGAGTGCGATGCGTTCATCCGTCGGAGGTGGCAAGTTCTGCGATGATGTTGCTGAACGAATCCGTTGTGGAATGGATGGCTTAGACCGAGAATATGTGGGCCGACGAGCAGCCATTGCGTTGGTTGTCTGCAACGCGTCGAATCCAACAACAGAGTCGCGTCGAGATCACGTGTTCCATTGTCAGGCTTAGTCCACTCGCCCAAGAAAGATGGGAAAGCGCAAGAAATCCTCCAGAAAACCTGGCGCTGCAGCAAGCGCAGCTAGACGGAGAGAGCCACTCGGTGCGTCCTTGCAGCGAGTCGTGGGTTGGGCTGATTTTATCGGTCATAGACACTGCGTTCACCTGTCTGTTCTGTTACCACGACAAGTCGGTCACCGTCAGGCTGGACAGAAAGGAAGGCATTGGGCAGCTCGTCTGCAGGGTGTGCGATCAGCGGTTTCAAAGCAAAGTCAATCGTGCGTTTCGTCGCGCGCGTTCGCCGCTGTCCCTCACGCGTCTTTAGATCTGACTGAGCCTGTGGACATATACTCGGAATGGATAGATGCCGCCGATGCTGCCCAAAAAGAGGAGCAAATCCCTCGTCGGACGGCAGCGTCTTCGAGTAGGCCTGTCCCTGCACCCCGCTCTGTAGGAAGTGACGACGACTGAGATGTAAATCCTAGTATCCAGTACTTAGGCTAGTCAACTGTAATCTCACATGTTCAGCCACCGCTTAGACAACTTGCTGTTGACCACGCTTTGAACGTCTTCCTTCTGGTTCGATATACCCCCACTCTAGCGTGGCGGATCGTCCATCATGGCGTCCTCAACCAACATCAAAGTCGTCTGTCGGTATGTCTCCCCACTAATGTTCTAGTCGGACCTCCTCACCCACGACGCATAGATTTCGTCCTCCCAATGCTCTCGAACTCAGAGAAGGTGGCGAAATCGTCGTGGCATTCGACGACAATCTTCAGACAGTCTTGATGCGCAACGCCCAAACTGTTTCTGGACCAGAAAAGGATGGATTTACCTTTGATAGGGTGTTCCCAATGGGCACCGAACAACACGAAGTGTTCGATTACGGCGTCAAAGAGTACGTTCCCTGAAGCTCCCCTTCCTCGTCGTCCACTAACATGCTCTTCTTCCGCGTACAGCATCGTTAGAGGTGAGCTCTTTCGTGTTATTTAGAGCAACACCCCATCTCCGAAACCGTCGCATCCTTCTTATGGAACTCGACGGCCTTTACTCAGATCACTGACGGATCATCTAGATGTTCTTGATGGTTACAATGGAACCGTCTTCGCTTATGGCCAAACCGGCAGCGGCAAGACCTTCACCATGATGGCACGGAATTCCCTCTTACATGGTTTCGTTCGCTCATCTTCAATTCACAGGGCGCGGATATAGACTCGGAGGAACTCAAGGGCATCATACCTCGGATTACTGAACAAATATTTCAATCAATTGTAGAATCCGATGCTCACTTGGAGTACATGGTCAAGGTCTCATACATGGAAATCTACCTAGAACGCATTCGTGATTTGCTGGCTCGTAAGCTGACTCATTCCTGTTCCATAAAATGCAACTGACTACCTTTTCCCCTGCAGCTCAAAATGATAATCTGCAGGTCCACGAAGAAAAGTCGAGAGGTGTTTACGTGAAGAATCTGTCGGATTATTATGTCAGTAGCGCTCGTGAGGTCTACGAGATCATGCGCCAAGGAAGTGCAGCACGTGTTGTGACTTCTACGAGTGCGTTCTACTCCGGCTTAAGGGTGTAGTGAGTTGGGTTCTGACTTTACTTGTCCCAGACATGAATGCCGAGAGTTCTCGTTCTCATTCAATCTTCCTTATCACGATCCAACAGCGAAACACTGAGACTGGTGCTCAGAAAAGTGGTAATCTCTACCTTGTGGACCTTGCTGGTTCCGAAAAGGTTGGAAAGACAGGAGCGTCGGGCCAAACTCTTGAGGAAGCCAAGAAGATTAACAAATCACTATCGGCTCTCGGTATGGTCATCAATGCTCTCACAGATCCAAAGGTACGTAGCTTAAGCTCCCTCAAGTTGTGACACACGTCAATCGCAATTCCAGACAAAGCATATTCCATACCGTGATTCAAAACTCACACGAATTTTGCAAGAATCCTTGGGTGGTAATTCACGGACGACGCTTATCATCAACTGCTCTCCTTCAGCGTACAACGAAGCTGAAACTTTATCAACCCTCCGATTTGGTATTCGTGCAAAGTCGATCAAGAATACTGCTCGTGTTAACCAAGAGCTCTCACCATTGGAACTGAAGGGACTCCTTTCCAAAGCGCAACTTGCGAATACAAGACATCTAGCCTACATACAGGCGCTGGAAGCCGAGCTTGCCATATGGCGTTCTGGAGGATCCGTGGATCAAGGTGAATGGGCGACTCCAGACAAGCCCGTGGCTTCCGTCGGTGTTTCTAAAAAGCCTACTTCGTCGCCTACACCTTCGACTATCAGGAGTATGACCCCTGTCAATCCTGTTTTGGAAGGCCTCAGGTCCGATATTGATAGTCGACCACAAACACCTACCGTCATTGGTATGGACAAAGACGAACGGGAGGAGTTCCTGCGCAGAGAGAACGAACTCAGCGATATGTTGGCCGAGAAAGAGAGTGCCCTTACTTCTGCAGAGAAACTTGTCAAGGAGCTTCGTGAGGAACTTGCATTCCTCAGGGAGCAAGAAGCTTCGATCTCCAAGGTAATTTCCGATCATTCTGTTGAAGTCTTATTCTACAGCGGTTATTGCAGGAGAACAAGGCAATGTCTACTCAGTTGAACGAGCTCCGTTTACAAGTCGAGCGCCTTGGCTATGACAACAAGGAAAGCATTATTACGATCGACATTTTGAGGGAGCAGAACCAAGACTCGAAGAACGAACTGGATGAACTCAAGAAAATCATCACTGATCTTCGCAGCGCACAGAAGGATGCCTCCGCAGAGGACAAGGAGAAGCGTAAACAGGAAAAGATGGCACTTATGATGGCCAAGTTCGATGCGGTATGCTTTCTGGGAGTATCGGGTCTCTTAGGAGCTCACTCCGTGCATAGCAAGGAGCGTTCTCCGAAAAGGATGAGCAACTTCGTCAACTGCTTGCTAAACTTGACGCTGTCGACTCCGAGGCAACCATCTCATCTCTCACGGTTGACGATGTGGTCACAGCCAGGAGACAGCTCACCGAAGCCCAGTCTTTGGTCCGTGAGACTCTTGACCGCCTTCGTCAAAGCCAGGAGGAGAGTGAGATGATCACCCGGCGCCGCGACGAACTGGAAGGTCGGTTGTCTACACTCGAAGCCGAGTACGAAGAACTTCTAGGTACGCCTAAATAGCTCCAAATACCTTCGCGAGTTTACACCATTTATCAAACAGAGAAGACCATTCATGACGAGGAAACGAGTAATGCTGATATTGCAAATTCGATGGCAGAGTTCAAGGTATGTTTATTGGATAATTTGTATTGCGCAAGTAGATGTTTATGACATGACTACTCTACGTCAGAACAAACTCGAAGCACAGTATGCTGCTCGGCGAGAGGCTAGCATCGCAGAGGTGGCGGACCTCAAGCAGCAACTTGAGCTGAGATCGAACGAAATCCGTTCCCTCAACGCCACGATTGATAGCATGAAGAACGTTAACGAAGAGTTGAAGGTATATGCTTTTCCTCGGACGTGATTTTCTCTGGCTTAAAACTGTACCACTCCGCAGCGCGCTTTTGCTGTGACATCTGCAGGTATCGAGGGTGGCAAGAGCTTAGCCGAAAGCGCTCAAGACCTAGAGCGCACTCGTAAGGCGATCAATGTTCAACTTGCCGAGTTTGAAGGCGTCAAGAAGTCGCTCATGCGGGATCTGTCAAACCGCTGTGAAAAGGTGGGCATTTTCGGTGTGTTGTGCATGTGAGTATTTATGACATTGTGGCAGGTCGTCGAACTCGAGATACAGCTGGATGAGATTAAGGAGCAATACAACAACGTCATCCGGAACAGCAACAGCAAAGCTCAACAGAAAAAGATGGCGTTCCTCGAGCGAAATTTGGAACAGTTGACCATAGTTCAGAAGCAGGCAAGCGTTTATTTACTGTGTTCGCGATTGATCTGACTGGCAATATACAGCTTGTGGATCAGAATTCGGCGTTGAAGAAGGAAGCCGGGATCGCCGAGCGGAAACTGCTTGCACGGAATGAGCGAATTCAGAATCTAGAGACGCTCCTCCAGGATGCCGACCGTCGATTAGCCATCCAAAATCAGAAGTTTGAGACACAGCTCCAATCGGTAAAGGAACGGCTCGAGCAGGCGCGTGGTAAGGCCGATTTGCTGTCGTGCTTGGTCGGTTACTTAGCAATTGATATGTACAGCGCAAAGAGCCTCGAATACTTCGACACTGAGCTTTGGACGAATCGCCAAGCCACTGCGTGGCGGCGGCGGCTCTGCTGCTGCTGCTGCTGCTGGGATAACCGGTGCCTCCACCATTGGACCGTCGTCGGCCAATCCTTTGACTAAGATTCAGAATGAGGAAGGAGGGTAAGTGATTAAATTAGGCTTCATCGAAACGCGAGTGACCATTCCCTTGGATTCCGTCTATTCCCGATTGATTGTGATGATCAGAGGTGGTACGTACATACGTTATTGAACGCGGGACACATGGTGACACCGAACCCTAGCGAAGCGCGCTTCATGGTTCTTCAACTCTCGAGGAAGCTAGAGGACATTAGATATGCTACGATAATCGTTGGCGCGCGAGGCATTCTGCATTGACTTGATCTACACGTACAACACCTTTAATGCACATGGACGCGCGGATGAGCCAGACGGGAGGGAGAAGTATATATTCTTATGATACTTAGTAATCTGGCTCGCCGTCATGTGTCTGTCCCTGGAGTGGCGGGAGGTTACCCTTGTTGTTGGTATGTCATAGATCCGGCCACAATGCAAGTCAAGGTATCGCGCGTCCTAGTGAAATAGTACACCTACTTGCTGCTACGACGCACTCGTCATTGACTAGCTAATGCTGTCCATACACTGCTACGGTGCCGCTCCACGCAACACAAAAAAATTTCACCGGAAATACGCGAGGGCGGGGACCTGTGATGGCTGTGTGTTAATGAGGGTCATCCATCCTGATTTTCGGGGAAAATAGTCAAGGTTTGCCAGGGTTCAGGCCAAGCTAAGCCTCTCCCGACGGGGCGCGACAGATATCCCCAAGACCGTCCGCTCATTTACTCAACTCGCACCGGGCAAAGTGCCGTATTCGCACTGTGACGGAGCCATTTGGATTGCGGAACCAAATCTTTAGCGATTCAATTCCGTTCAATATTACCGCTAGAAATTTGCTCCCACCTGGCGCTCCTTGCTTTTTCTTTCCTTCCGGCAGCCGTTCAAGGCATCTTGTCTTCTTTGCCTTCCTCTCCCGTGTCTGCAAAGAACGCCGTATTTACTATCTGTTCGGCATCTTGGTTTTCAGTACATCATCTCTGGTAAGTTTTATCATTCACGCGTCCTTCTCCGCCTCGTGCACATCATGGCTCATTTACGATATCCCACACCTCCCTCTTGCTTTTCGACGCGCTCTTAACCGCGTCTCCGTGCCGAACTCGCCACTGATTTGGTTCTGACGTATCCATTGCCACCAAACGGTCACCGCCTGCTCTCATAGCTAATTCATTTGGCGCCTCCGCTTTAATCTCTACTGCAACTTGTTCTTATTTGCGTAAGTTGCTATCCGCTCACACTTTCCTTCTCCCTCATCTGCTCTGCACAGTGTGTGGGTAATATATCTTTTTTTGAAATGGCATCACATCCTGCGGATACATCTCGAAAACCTTCTGGATCGTCTACGCGTTCCACGGGTCATTCTCCGTCTGCATCGCCGAGTAATGTGTGTCATGCTTCGTTTCTTCGTCGAAGTCTGGTTGACTTCTTCAAGGCACATCCGCAGGGAAAGTTTACGCCAGCAGGTGCAGTCAACATGTTTGGAGTCGGGATGGGTGCAGGACCCGCGCTCAAGGGCCTCAACTCTGGTTGGCAGGTTGGTCCAGTTCTTTCCTCCTCACAGGCTGTGCTTACATGTAGCACCAGGTCTGGGGGTCTGCGACGCCAGCATCGAAGAGAAACGCGTCAATTTCTTCTGCGGCAAGTGTGAACGACCTTTCGCCTTCGCAAGCCGAGACTATGTACCGTTCCAACTTGGGAGAAAGTTGGACTGCCCCGAGACCGTCCAGTGGTGCCTGGGATGAGCTGAGCGGCAGTCCGCAAAAGAAAGAGTTTTCTCAGTTGGTAAGTTGGGTCACAGTGGGCAGAAATCAGCCATCTAAGTTTTCACTAGGGTCCAAACTCTCCGCTTTCTTTGCATCACACGCGACAGAGGCAAGCGACGGCGGCTGCGTTATCGGGATCCAGGATTGTGCGTTTCTTTGTCGACATCAATAATCCATTGATGCCGAGACCCGAGACTTCTTTTAAGGACGATCGCGCTTCGGCAAAGTCCGGCCAATTCTCTCCACAGAGGTTCGATAATGGGCTTACGAAGGATGCGCCTGTGTCCAGCAGGTATCCTTCGCCGTCTCATCCTACTTATGGATCTTCTCCGTTCTCTGGGCAAAACGGAACGTTCGATGTCACGTCCATGGTTGAGAAAGAACTGTCACTGGGCCTCAGAGGAATGGCTGTTGAGGACGACTACCGTCAACCATCTGTTCCATCACAGCCGAACGGTGTTTCTCCCCAGGTGCGACCAACCCCCATGGTTCAGAACCGTACAGCATATGGCGGTTACCCTCAAGCAGATTATTCTTCGTACTATACCAACGGCGCGCCACGCGAATCTTATATGGATTATGGATATGGATATAATATACCCGCCGACCCCTCACTATATGCTACTGCTGGTGGCATAAACAGTAACTCACCCGCGAATGTATACCCAGGTGTATCTCCACAGACACTACACCCTAATATTTCTGCTGGGCAGCAATCTGGCATATATTACGATTACTCTGCCTCTGCCCGGTCACCCTCGCAATATTATTACCCCACCCATCAAGCCATGATATATCCTACAATCTCCCCGATGTCTCCCTTGCCGACACCGCAACTAACCTCTGCGGTGCCAACTGGGATACAGGTCAAGAAGCAGGTATGGATTTTCTTTGGGATTTCGTTGAGTACATTTTCTCACAACCGATATCAGTATGGTCTTCAGCAACAGGTGAGGGCTGTGACAGTTACGGAAGGATGGCGTCATGTTTACAATCTGTCAGGCATACGCGGCTGCCGTGGAATATGGCACACAACTACCCTTCATGCTCCCTGGTGGTGCGCTCTACGGACATACTGGCCTGAATGCTCACGGGATACCGTTTTACCATCAAAACTTGCGCCCTGGACGTCGTCACGAGAATGATCCCTCATTGGCTTTGCGCAGTCCGTTATTGGATGAGTTCAGGGCCAACAAGTCGCGAAAGTGGGAATTGAGGGTGAGTGCAGTGCAGTATGGATCTTCATACAATTACTGATGTCGCGGAACAGGACATCTTTGGATACATCATTGAATTTAGTGGTGATCAACACGGTTCACGATTCATCCAACAAAAGCTTGAGACGGCGACATCAGAGGAGAAACAGATCGTCTTCGATGAAATTGTACCCGACAGCACGCTGCAGTTAATCCAAGATGTATTTGGCAACTACGTAAGTCATCCCATCTCTCTATCGACATTGATCTCATTTCGACCAGGTCATCCAAAAACTGTTCGAGCATGGGACGCAGGTGCAGAAAAGTGTGCTCGCCAACACCATGGAGGGCCATATCTTGCCGTTGTCACTGCAGATGTATGGCTGTCGTGTCGTACAAAAGGTACAACCGCAACATATCCAATGACGCGTCGCTGACAGCTTTCATAGGCCATCGAATTCATTCTCCCTGAACAGCAGGGGTATTTTGTGAGGGAATTGGAACCCCACGTGCTCAAATGCGTCAAGGATGCGAACGGCAACCATGTTGTTCAGAAATTGATCGAGCGCGTATCATCCGATCGACTTGGTTTCGTGCAATCATTCCGCGGGAACGTATACGACTTGTCAACACACCCATATGGTTGCCGAGTGCTCCAGCGGTGCTTTGAGCATCTGCCAGAGGAACAGACCCGTGCGTTGATGGATGAATTGCATAAATACATGATCAACCTTATGCAAGATCAGTTTGGGGTGACTTGGTTTTCCTTCGGATTTCGGGAGCTTCGCTGACATTTTACACTAGAACTATGTTGTCCAATTCGTCCTTGAGCAAGGAAAACCCCACGATCGTTGTCAGGTTATTGCCAAGCTTCGTGGTCAGATGCTGAACATGGCTCGACATAAATTCGCATCGAATGTGTGTGAGAAGGCGCTCGTCACAGCTACGACAGAGGAGCGACGTGCACTGATTGACGAAATCATCGCGCCGAAGCCTGATGGCGTGAGTCCTATCGTGTCTATGATGAAGGACCAATTTGCCAGTAAGTCGCACCAGGGCTATTATGACTGTGATTGATATATACAACAAAGATTACGTACTACAGCGAGCGCTCACAGTTGCTGATCAAGATCAGAAAGATCTGCTTGTGGGTAGGATCCGCCCTCAACTTGTGAGCATGCGCCGTTACTCCAGCGCCTACAGCAAGCATTTAATTTCTAGTATGTTACTGACCATCGTCCCCGATCTGAGCTCATTGATTTTGTAGTCGAGCGCCTCTTGGAACGCACGGTTAATGCCTCGAAAGCGTCGCCAGACAAGCCAGCGGATTATCCCTCTCTATCATCAAACTAATACTACATGCTGCTCGGCTATTCATTTGTCATTCATCCTTTCGTTCACCGTTTTCTGCTCATCTACTTCTGATCGCAATGCTATGGTATACTCGCATCATTTTCATTTCTGACTCTGCACTCACGTTGACTACCCTCGCAATGAACATTCGTAATGCAATCTACACCGATCCTTTTCTTCTTTTTCTCGCATTCAGTTAGTTGAGTCGGATATACGTGGATTTTCTTTCGCTGTGAATATTGGACGTCATTTTTCAGGTTGCTATTATCTTTGCGTTGCAACGTTATGGATTATAATTCAATCGGATCGTAAGTACTAGCAAGCGTGACCAAACAATATGCTTGAATTAGGCGGCCTCGTAAAAATCGGAACGAGACAACCACCTCATTTTCATAGGTCAGACACGTTGCAGCCATGAGCACCCTCGAAGCCGCAGCCTCGCTCTTTGGCGCGGATGGCGATTCTGGGCCCGACCCTTTTGCGGTCATTGGGAACGAGGCCTCCGACACGACTCCACCCCATGACGAGCACCTTGAACTTGTGCCCACCCCGTCTCATCCGCTCCAAATGGGCCAGGATACTTCA
>JBBPOH010000235.1:0-16779 GCA_038091335.1 Phylloporus arenicola | reverse complement strand
ATCTGGTTCTGAGTATGAGCCTGATACAATTCCTGCTTTAGAAGCTCATGAAAGTGGTGATGAAAGTGTCCTGGATATCTCTGATGATGATGCAGCAGAGATCGAGCAGGCCCCACTGCTGTGGAAGCGGAAAGGCAACTCCAATGGTACTCCTGATGGTACCAAGAAGCGGGTTAAGTTGAACAACAGCCCGGCCGTTTGCAAAGGCAAGGCAAAGGAGCAGATGGGGGGAGGATTATCAAAGCCTAAACATCCTTGTCCCGCCTTGCAGTTGTTTGGCTCCCCTGCGGATGAAGAGATCATGGTCAGGAACTTGATACTGCAAGATCCCATTCCACCACCTCAGATCGAACGCAGAAGCCATCTTCCCTCTGTTGAGAGTGTCCAGCATCCCTTGTTGAGCACAGACCCTATTGGTAATCCTTTTAAGAGCATCCCACCACTGCTGGAGCCTGTCCTTGAATTACAAGATACATCTTCGCATCGCATACATGCTACACCAGTCGTTGAAGAAACCTTGGCAATCCTTCCTACCAATGGACCTGCCACGTCCTCTGAACTCATTCCCGCCAATCTTTCAGTCCACCAGACTTCACTCCCTGATATTCCTATTCAACCTGCTACCATGCGCCCGAAGCCACAGCAGTACATTAGGAAAACTGTGGAGGGAGAACAATCTGCAGAGGATCCATTCAGCCACCGCAAGGGGGTTCACATCAGCACGGTCTCAGCAGAATCTGCATCGGCCAAGCTTGCAGCTGCAGAAGAAGGTCAGGGATCAGAGCAGCCTGCATCTGCCATACCCAGTGTTTCCTCTGACCTGCCTCTTGACGCGAATACAGATGCTCCTCACCATCTTGCCTGTGATCCATCAAGCTTGCTACCTGAAGCTCAGACAGCCCCGAAGATCTCGACATCTGAGAATGCTGACTTGGCCCTGCCTTGTTTCTCTGACGTGTCTTTGGACATGCAAAAAGAAATTGGTGAACGTTCGCGCTATAATCAACCACAGCTGTTACCGCCTCAAGCCCAGACAATCCAGCAGCCCCTGGAAGCCACCAAACCTGATGTGCTCCGTGTTCCCGAGCTAGGCCCTGACATGAAGGAGACCCACCAACATGATCGCTATGATCTGTCACCTTTCCTACCACCCCAACCATTACCTGTCAACTATGAGTGCAAGGCTCTCATGCCTCATTTTCTGTCTCCACAGGGCCTCACAGAGCATATGGTTGTCATGGGCACAGGTACCGGTGAGATGTTTCATCACCATCAGGGCACACACACTTTCAATGATCCGACTCAGCTGGCATACATGGAAGGTGGAGGATGGTATCCACCCATGGGTCCAGACCCTCGACTCCAGGGATATGCAGGTCTGTATCCAGTTATGGGGGCTCTGTTTACTCAGTACAGGCCCCCCTTCGTAAATGCTGAAAATGCACGTGCACAACCCTCTGTGCAGCCACCTCGTGCTGATTTACAACCGCACGGTTACAATCATGGTGCACCTGCAGGCTATGAACCGCACTCGTATTACTATCATAATCCTGTGCCACGACAATACTCCGACCTCCCTGCCAATCATGATTCACGCACTCCCCCTCAGTATCACAATATGTATCCTCTGTGCCAGCCTTTGAACATGCCTGCGAACAACCAATACCCAACTCCATTCAATTCTGGCGACGCGTGCAATGTACCAGGCCAAACTGGAGGATTGGGAGGCGAGTAGATGGTTGTAGACACTTTCTTGATGCTGTTGTGTCTTCATGTTGATCATACACTTGTTCTACTTGTACTTGCTTTTATCTTGTTAGTAATCTGTTGTCTTGGATGTCACAATGTGTTTCAAATGCTAGAGCTTTGACATCCTCAATGTGTTGTGATGGCAACTGAAAATTTGAAAGAAAAAACAAACATAAACCCTCGGAAAACATCTGAATGGAGAAAATCAGTCGCAAGAGGCTTGTGGGAATGTCACTGAGGCTCTGTCATGTTGCACAGGACCCTCACAAACAGCCTCATAAAGTCACGCGCGGGTTGGGTATATAGAGTGCAGATGGCCACCTTGGACTTGAGAACCTTCCACGAAGCCACAGGATGGTTGACAGATGGAGCCTATATGTCCCCTATTACCCTATTTAGAATTGGCTGAGGAGCCTGCAGAGAGGGTGACCTCTTAGGTCACTTCTGCCATGCCAAAAATCGCCCCCTTAAGGTTGTGGGAACATCTTAGAAGTGGTGCCAAGGGTGATATATCTCGCACGTGAGGGTGGTTCAATTGGCATAGGACTGTCAAGGTCAGTATGTGCCAGAGCAAGTGGGCGTGTAGCCCGCTTCCCAGATCCAGGAAAGGATCTTTCCGGCATCTTTCCAATAGCACAGCCTTTGCAAGGCGGAAGCTCGGAAGGTAGAGTTAAGGAGGGAACACTGGGAAGGTGGGTGTGCACATGGCGCAAAGCATTTCAAGAGGTGTGACCGAAACGTTGATGCCAAATCTGAAAAGACTTGTCATCCGCAAGAGAGGCGATAAGGCCAACAACTGGAGCAATCAGAGATGACTAAAACCAGTGAAGGCTATTAGTGGGCGATGAGGCAGTAGCCTGAATCACCACATGTCCTCTCTTGTCCCAAATCATAGACCCTGTTTTTGTAATCTCGCAGCAAAAGCCACGGTGCATTAACGCTGTAACTGATAACAATCTGTTGGTAGCTTTTGGAGTATACCAGACATCTTCTAGTTTGACAATGGTGGATGGTTGATTACCATCGACCTGTTGAAGTATGATCGTTCCAGGACCATACATTTCAACAGTACCACCATTTGCAATGGTAGCAGAGTGTTTGCCTGATCCAAGATGAACAAAATCATCAAGGAATGGAGTTAAATGATCGGTGCAACCGCTATCAATCATCCAATGAGTTTTAGAGAACTCAGATGGTGCTCAATCTCCCTTTGGTGATGAGTCACCAAGATAGTAGCAAAGGAATTCATTGCTCTCTTCATCAAAGAAGGTCTCCTTATCGTCATCTACAGGTCTCGGAAATAGATCTGGAACTCTATTCTGTACAGGTGCAACTCCTTCGTGTGAAGGGTAAGAAGAAACCGGAATATCCGGAATTGCACCATATCTCAGCGAAGGCTGGAATGAAGCATGGAAAGCTTCGGTTTGGGTATAGGGAATAGGTGTAGATGGAAAAACTGAATCAAAGTTTGAAAAATGATTGGTGTTTGAAACCAAACCACCAAGCAAAACAACAACCTTTTTATTCTTTTTATTCTTTTCTCTCCTTCCTTGCGTCTCGACCAGAACAGTCAGAACTGGAAACACCGGTATGTCTCAATCAATAATAATCGGAGGATCTCTTCTCTGAGAAGGTCCTGCTGCTCCTGCATCCATCTCAGAATTCAGTGGAGGAGTGGTGATGAAAGGAGGGGTGCAAAGTAACTTCGCTCATACCTGTATCCTGAGTGCCTGTTTCCCAGACATTGACACTGACCCCTTCCATGTCTGCTTCATATGTTTCTGCTGAATACTCAGCAGATTCCAAAGGTTCAGTCTCATTGTAATAGTACGACAGTGTAGCTTCATTCAAAGAAGAAGAAGTATGAGTTTCGTCACCCATGACAACTTCATGAATGAAACCTCGTTCTCCTTTGACCATGTGCACACCACTTCTCTATAGTGCCTTGCCTTTGCCTTTACCTTTTCTGTTCTTCCTCATGTCAAAGCCAGAACAATTCTGCTCTGCTTTCTTTTGGAAAGCACCTTGAGGCCTCTTCTGGAAGGTGGGCTTGTTAATCCCATACTTCCAAGAAGGAGTGTTTGAACCTCCTTGTGGACGCTACTTGTTAAAGTTAGGCGGTCCCTTTTGGATCACATTGGTCTGATTAGCAGAAGGGTTATGTACTTCTTCGGTAGTCTCCACATTGTGAATGTGGGATTTGAGGGATTTGCAAGATCCCTGCATACTAACTTCCGAAAGAATCTTCATGGTGATTGTGTCAACCGTGAAGTTCTGTGGTTCAGTGGTGAGAGCCACTGTGGAACAGAAGTTCCAAAAGGAGGCAGGAAGACACTCAAGAATGAACATCGCTTGGAATGAGTCTGGAAGATTAAGGCCTGTGGCAGACATCTGGTCAAAGTATGATACAAGACAATTAATGTCTTCTGATGCAGTATGTGGGTGTATTTCAACCCACTGTGCCTGATGGAATAAATGGAACTGGCCTGCGAGGCCTCTAGCTCCAAATAAAGATGCCATTTTGTCCCAAAGCAATTTTGCTAGGGATGCATTAATGGCAACATCGGCATAGGTGTAACCAGCATTGTGGACTTGAGAGTTATTGAGGGTATTGGCAATAAGGCCAGTGACCCTTTTGTCAATAACAATCCACTTGTCACGGTCACCTGCATCTGTACCGATCCAGGTACGTGTACCATCTATAAATCCCCAAACGGAGAGGGATTCGAGAACAAACTGCATATGAATTGACCATATGGAATAGTTAGTGGGTCCTTTGAGTTCAGGGATATATGCAAGAATAGTGTTGTTGACTTTGAAGTCAGTTTGAATTCCAAGAGGAGATGTAGCAGCCATCTAGGCAAATAGGATGATATCTGCTAATCTGTCATCAGCAAACAGATCATTGTAGATGTAATCAAGAAGATTGAATGGTGTCAAACCTGTATGTCCACCTGTTGTTCCACCAACTGTTCCGCCCGGAAGTCCTAATCCGGAATGCTTCTGCGTTTTCCGGTTTGGTCCTGTGATAGTCCATCTGCTTCTTTGTTCCGCTTTGGTCCTTGGTGATATATGGAAAGGAAGTTCTGTACAGAATAGGATCTGCACAATGCTTTTCTAAAACTGTAAACAGGACTGTTTGAAAGTAATGCGGATTGGGAATTTTTAAGTCCGGTTTCCCTAGACTGCTTGCATATACTAGTTGCTGTTCTCTGCACAAATGGTATGGGATAGCCAAATGGCTTTTACAATTCCAAGAATTGTAATCTAGAAAAGTGTGAATGGGATAATTATAATCACTATTGTACATAGAACCGTCAGGATTGTCCAAGGGCCAAGTAAGAGGAACTGGAACGGAAGTGAAGATACTAAGTATGTTGCTTAGCCTGGCGAAGTACTTCTCCTTCTTCAGCAGCTCCTTGTTTTCTTTCTCTGTAAGTTCCAAGGATAGAGCGAAGAATGACATCTTCTTGCTCTGTTCCTAGAGAATCTTTAATTAGCTTCTCTAACCTCCTTGCATCCGGTTGAAGTCTCCAAGATTTGGCATAAATCTCGGGATTTTTGAGTGCAAGCGACTCACAATAATGCATGTCGAAAAAGAAGTTCCACGTCTGGACGTCTATTGTTACGCTTGGTCTCGGATAGAGCGCAAGTGTAGCCTCTGATAGAGGGTTCGAAGTACGTGCAAGGGGGTTTCCTACTTGGACGTTCAAGGAAGAGTAGAGGGGGTTTCCTACTTGACGAGTTCAAAGGTTCAAGGACAAGACACCTGTTTAAAGCACGGGCATAGGCTTTCAAAGAGTCAAGGGACAAGAGAAGGGAACAGACTAGATTCGTGCACAAGTGTAGATGAGTACAGAGGAGATCTAGCTTAAGAAAAGAAAGAAAGAGAAACATTGTGGGTTTATATGTAAACCCAGACACTTTAAGGCAGGTCTGAAGTGTATGCGATGAGTAATAGTAGAATGTGATGAAATCGCAAGGAACAATGATGAAAAATGAGAAACAACTCATCGAAGCCGATGGAATCACATGGAACTATGACGGAGTAAGCACAATTACGAAGCAAGTGATAAGGCATAGGACTTGGTCATATGACAAAGGAATAGGGAGGAGTAATCGTGGAAAGGGAAAAGAATGTCTGTAGAAGAAAGAAACAATAGTCCATGAATCATAACATTACCCCCGTTCTACGTCCGAGACAGCAACGAGGACTTATCTTAGAACTCTCTGAAGGTTGCTCCCAGGGAGCCTGTCATGTTAGCCTCTGCTTCCATGTCGAAGCAATCATCCCCATGGTCATAAGGGGAAGGAGTGCGCTCGATCCTCTGGGCGAGCATGGGGTGGCAGCGGGGATACATCCTATTAGAGCGGCGAGATAGTCTAGAGGATCCAGAGGAGTGGGACGAGTTGGTGGAAGGGACATGATCAGCTCGGTGCCTTCGAGGGCAACTACCCTGGATGTGCCCTGGTGCCCAGTCAAGGCAAGACGGGCACTGGTAGAATTGACAATCGGCACGATGGTGACCGAGGTGGCGGCATTGATAACAGGTTTGGTGGAACCGTGGGTGGTGACTGGGAAGGGGTTGATGTCCTTCAGCTCCGGTCCACCAGGAGTCAGTTCATTCTAATGACACCAGCTTTTCTGGACTGAAGGGAGAGGATGATGCGGATGGGGCGGCAGGAGGGACTGGAGAGATGTGAGTGGGAATCCGACGGGCGTGGGCAAGCTCTTGGAGGTATTGGTCAATGTCTTGGAGGAACTCCAGCATCCCCAGTTGATGCATGGTGGACAGAAGGGCATTGCGGATTCTTATTTGCACATCTTGAGCGACTCTCCTGGCTAGGTTGCCAGAGTGTGAAGCGGGCGGGTTGGTCTCAAATATAGCAAGCCGCTCGTTCTGCAGGAATGCTCGGTAGAGCTCATAGTAGGGGGATGCGGTATCAACGAAAGCCGAAATGGGAATAGCGAAATGGGAGTCTGTCAGGTAGGAGATGAGGTGGTTGAACCCTTCGTCTTCTCCCACTTCTCGGAGGCGGGATGCGTAGATGGGGACATCAACAGATTCAACAGATTGACTGGAAGGAGAACGAGGAGGAGGTACGGGAAGAGCAGGAGGAGAAGGTTCTAAGGTAAGATTTTCTATGGAAGGGGGGAGAGCCTCCAAGTCATCAGAGGGAGGTAACCAGATACGTGGGTCATTCAAGTCATCAGACCCTGTGGATACAGACAAAGGTGCAGGAGGCGGGAGACAGTGGGTTTTCCACCCAGGAGAGGCAAGAGTAGAGGATGGGAAAGAGGGAGAATCTACGAGGGTGGATGATGTGGTGGTGGAGTCCATGGAAGTGTTGCGATGGGTGGAGGTCATTGAGGGGTAGGTCATTTTCGGCAGGATGGGCATTGGGAAGAAGAGTTCTGGGGGGAGAAAACCGCAGGGTGAAGTCTTTTATAGTCGTCTAGAGCAGACTTGGCATGTTTCAGATCCCACTCGGGAACCCATGAGTCTTCTTCGGCTGAGTAATCCTTCCATCGGACCAGGAACATTCTGGCCATTGAAACGCCACGGTGGCATATGATTTTTTCAATTTCGTATTCTTCCTCGCCTTCTATCAGATCTGGAGGTGGTGCCGGGAAGTTTGGCCCATGGACAGTGTTTTCACGATAGGGCAATAAAAGGGAAGTGTGGAAGACCAGGTGGATCTTCCAGATTTTCGGCAGGCGGAGTTGGTATGTGATGGGAGATAGTACCTTGGTGATTACAAAGGGTCCTTCTTGCTTGAGTGCAAACTTTGGGTTGATGATGGAGCGTTTCAGGTTCTTGGCTTCTAGCCACATCTTATCTCCAAGTTTGAAGGGGGTGAAACTTCGGCGGTTTCGGGATGCCATGACTTGGTGTGCGAGCTCATGAGCGGCAAGGGCTTCACTTTGGGCTGCAGTCAGGGACTTCAGGCGGGTTTCTATGGCAGGGATGTTCGTTTCAGAGATGACAGTGGGAAGGGCACAGGGTTCGTATCCCATCATGAGATAGAACAGAGATTGCCCTGTGACAGAATGTGGGCGGTGGTTATGTGCGGATTCGGCGTGAGAGATCTTTTCAGCCCAGGAACCTGGATTTGATCTGCAAAAGATCCGGAGGTATGTTTCAACCTTCTGGTTGACTCGTTCCATTTCACCGTCGGATTGGGGATGATAGGCAGTGGAGAGGGAGAGGTCGTAGTTTAGGAGTTTTCCCAGTTCCCTGGCAAAGGCAGAGGTAAATTGGGGGCTGCGATCCGAGATGACCTTGTTGTAGAGTCCAAACCGAAGGTATACTTTGTGAAAAAAAAGGCAGCGATCCCTTCCGCACTGACTGTTTTCTTGGTAGGGCAAAGAATTACCCCCCTTTGTAAACCCATGGTTGACCATGACCAAGAGAGAATCAAAGCTGTCAGAAAGGGGAAGGTCGGTGATTGTTACGATTCGTTTCTTTTATTACACTTGGACTATCTTTTCACTTCACGATTACTCATTCATCTTGTAATCGTGCTTACTCCTTCATAGCTTTGCTGACTGATCTCTCATTCCATATGATTCCATCGTATTCCATGCTTACCAACAGAACTCTTCTTTGACTTGCCCTAAACCACTCAAGGGCATATATATACCTCTCGTCTCACTTGTATATCCCTCACGCTTGATCTCCTTTCTTGTACCTTGTCTCTTACTTGGCACACCGAGAATACAAGCACCTTTTCTCCCTTCTCTTGTCCCTTGACTCCTTAGAGGTCCTGCCACTACCTTGAAGCAGTTGCTCTTCGTTCTCCTCCTTCGTCGACCTACCAAGGTTGTAACCTTTGTCGGCTCCTCAGTAGCATTAGACTCCAAGGCTTGCCCACTCTCCTCGTCGTCAATAGAACACAAGGCCCGAGTCCACCGGTTAGTCACATACCATGACTGAACCTTTGACCCTGTGACTTCCCCATCATACTTGAGAGGCTACGACCGACTCTACCGGAGCCAGTCGTAACAAAAGATCAAGCGTCTACCCAAGGTTACCATTGCTGTGAACCTTCACCATTTCCTTCCTATGTCACAACTCCAGTTGGCACAAAAGTGTGCAACACCCCTCCTTGTCCTCTGAACCAGACGAAGACCCCCTTGAGTCCGACTCGGACAAACCCATCCCCTCAGAACCTCAACAACAGATTGCTGAAGACCTCGCCACATCCCTCGTTGACTTAGACGTCACCCCAACCGTTGAAAATTACGAACGGTCTCGTCTGGAACTTCTTGAGTATCTCAGAAGCGCTCCTCCCCCTCCGGTAAACACAGTACCACTTGTCCCATCCAACCCTCGACCCCACGTAACCCCCATGTCTTCCTCGACAAAGAAGACAGAACTTCAGATCGGAGCCCCCGATCATTTTGACGGAGCCTATGACACTGCCATGCAGTGGCTCAACACCGTTTGCTTCTACCTCTTAGTCAACGCAGAGGTATACGACAAAGACGAGAAGAAGGTCGCCTTCGCTCTCTCCTACATGACCAAGGGATCTGCCTTGGTCTGGGCCAACATCTTCCGTCCGCCACCGTCACCAACCTCGGAACTTTTTCACAGTTCATCACAGACTTTGAGCTTGCGTTCAAGCATCAAGACACCGTCGGAAATGCCATCAACTGGCTTTCCACCACGAAGATGGTCCTGAAAAAGGATCATTCCTATTCCCCTTCCCTCACCGGATATGTTGCCAAGTTCAAGAATCACGTTGAGATTGCCCAGATCATCAACAACAACGTCCTCATCAGTTACTTTTCACTTGGTATCCCTCTTCCCCTCATGAAACACATCATGGGTCTCGACAACATCCCCACTAAAGTCGATGGATGGTACACCAAGGCTGTCCATTTCCAAACCCAATGGGAATGGATGGAGGCACTTACCAAACGAAGTCGCCCCAGATACCATTCCTCCTCCACCACCCCAACGACCACCCAAAACACGTCTAGGGGTCGAGACCCAAACACCATGGACGTCGATGCAATTAAAGTGGGAAAACTTACCCCAGAAGAAAGGAAGCGCTGTGTCAAGAACAACCTATGCTTCTGCTGCCAACAACCAGGACACGCCAGCTCGGCATGCACCGCGTTCTCCGCCCCACAGAAACCTCGCATTCAAAAGGTCGAGAAGAACTCAGACCTCCCCAAGCTCATCAATCTAGAAGACGATGACGAAGAAGACAAAGTGACTCGGGTCCACTTCACCTGGAGAAAGGATTTTTGAACCAGGGATCTGAGTCAATGCCAGACTCCCCTTCTGTTACGTGCGCACCTGTACTTGTATCTACTTCGTCGAAGTCTATGTGAATCCCAGTACAACTAATCTCCCCCTCGCACACTATGAAAGTCGTTGACACCCGAGCCCTCATTGACAGTGGTGCAGATATCTCCTGCATCAACTGGGACTTTGTCCACAAAAACAAAATCCCCACCACAAAACTTGACGTCCCTATCAAAGTCAAAAATGTTGACCAAACCACAAACGAAAAAGAAGCCATCCGGTTCACTTGTACCTTGTTCCTCAACATCGAAGGGATCGCTCAGAAAACCCTCTTCTTTGTCATGAACTGTGGACGAGAAAATATCATTCTTGGACTCCCCTGGCTACGGGCTACCAACCCCGTTATCGATTGGTCTCGACAGACCATCTCCATCTCTGAATCGTGCGACCAATCAAAAGACCTATACTCCTCTTATGTCGCAGATTCCGAACAACAAAATGGGTTCTACCAAAAAGTCCAACCTCGTCCCCCTCATCATGTCCATGTCGACAATATCACAGATGAGTGTCTCTACGAGTTCTTGGATGAAGAATCCAAGAACAAATACCTCACCTGCAAACAACAGAACAGTTATTGCAGTCGTATCGTTCGAGGAGACGTCAAACGTTTCCTACCCAACTCCCCCATCGTTGCTCACTTGACCAAGTCTATTGAGCTCTCTGCAGCCGAAGAAAAGGCCAAACCTCCCATTGTTCTTCCCTCGGAATATTCCAACTACGCTTCGGTTTTCTCAGAAGAAGCTAGCCACCACCTTCCTCCCTCTCGTCCCTATGATCACGAGATCAACCTCAGAGAAGACTTCATCCCCAGCATTGGGAAAGTCTACCCTCTCTCTCCAATTGAATGGGAGGCCACTGAAAAGTTCATTCAGGAAAACCTCACATCTGGAAAGATCCGACTGTCGAATTCTCCCCAAACGTCCCCCTTCTTCTTTGTCCAAAAGAAAGGGATTGATCCCACAGACCCGGAGAGCGTCAAGAAACACATCCATCCTTGTCAGGACTACCAAAAGCTCAATGAGGCGACTAGATGGGACGCCTACCCACTTTCCCTCATCTCAGATCTCCTTGACAAACTCAAAGGTGCAAAGGTCTTCACCAAGTTCGACGTCCGGTGGGGATACAACAATGTCCAAATCAAAGACAGACACCAATGGAAAGCCACGTTCATTACGCACAAAGGACTCTTTGAGCCAAACATTATGTTCTTCAGGCTCTGCAACTCCCCTGCCACGTTCCAGCGGTTCATGAATGACTCATTCGGAGACATGATCGCCGAAGGATGGCTCATCATCTACATGGACGACCTCCTTATCTACTCCCCTGATGAAAACACCCACACCAAATGAACCCAACAAGTTCTTCAACAAATGAAGGAACTGGACCTCCACTTGAAACTTGAGAAATGCAAGTTTGTGACCGAAGAAGTTGAGTACCTTGGAATGATTGTCAAACCCGACTCCCTTGCAATGGACCCCACCAAGCTCAAGGGAATCGCTTTGTGGCCCACACCAACCAAGGTGAAAGATGTTCGCTCTTTCCTTGGTTTCACCAATTTCTACAGATGGTTCATTCTGGATTACTCCACTGTCGCTCGTCCTCTTGATCTCACCAAGAAGAATCATCCCTGGTCATGGTCCCCCGCATGCGAAGAGTCGTTTGCTTCATTAAAACACCTCTTCCTCTCCAAACCTGTCCTCCACCTACCTGACCTCGCAAAACCCTTTGCCATCGCAACAGATGCTTCCAAGCATGCCACTGGAGCGATCCTCCTCCAAACAGATGCCAACGGAGACTGGCACCCCTGTTCCTACCTCTCGCAATCGTTCATCCCTGCTGAACGAAACTACAACATCCATGACTGCGAACTCCTTGTGATCATCCACGCCTTGAAATCATGGAGATACTACCTCCATGGTTCCCCTTTTCCCATCCAGGTTTTCACTGACCACAAAAACCTGACGTACTTCCGACAAGCACAAAACTTGAACCATCATCAAGCCCAATGGTTGCTCGACCTCGCAGATTTTGACTTGAAAATCATCCACGTCCCAGGATGACTCCTTGCTGGTCCTAATGCTCTCTCCCGCCGTCCCGATCTTTGTCCTGACGACAACGATAATGAAGACACCGTCCTCCTCCCAGACTCCCTCTTCATCAACGTCATCGATACCGTTCTCCACGACACTATCGCCTCCTCCTCCCAATCCGACCCTCTTGTCCTTGAGCGGTTACAAACCCTCAATTCTGACATTCCTTCCGCTTTCCGCTCCCGACTAGCTGACTGGCAGCTTGAGTCCGGCGTCCTTACCTACAAAGGTCACGTGGACATTCCCCCTTCTGGTACTCTCTGCCATGACATCGTCTCTTGTTGTCATGAACATGTCTCTGCCGGACATCCCAGGTTTCTCAAGACCCGTCAGCTTGTTGCCGCGGAATTCTGGTGGCCCGGTCTTGTGCAGTATGTGCGTAAGTACGTCAAAGGCTGTGGTATTTGCCAGCAGAACAAATCGAACACCCATCCATCTGCTCCCCTGCTCACTCTGATCCCCTCCTCCACATCCCGTCCCTTCCAGCAGGTCTCTTGTGATCTTATCACAGATCTCCTTTCCTCGTCTGGTTTCGATTCTCTCCTGGTCGTGGTTGACCATGGACTTACTAAGGGGGTAATTCTCTGCCCCACTAAGAAAACCATCACCGCTGAGGGTGTCACCGCCCTCTTTTTTTCACAAAGTATACCTCCGCTTCGGACTCTATGATAAAATCATCTCTGATTGAGGTCCACAATTCGCATCCGCCTTCGCCCGTGAGCTTGGTCGTCTCCTCCAATATGACCTCTCTCTCTCTACCACCTATCACCCCCAAACCAACAGAGAAACCGAACGAGTCAACCAAGAGGTTGAAACCTATCTCCGCATCTTCTGTGACGCTAACCCCGCTTCATGGTCCGAAATGATCTCCCACGCAGAATTTGCACACAATCACCGGCTCCACTCTGTCACTGGTCAATCTCCATTCTATCTCATGATGGGATATGAACCCCGTGCCCTTCCATTGGTTATCTCCGACTCCTCTATCCCTGCAGTAGAATCCTGTCTTAGGTTCCTCACCGCAGCACGCCAAGAAGCCCTTGCTGCGCATGAGCTCGCCCATCAGGTGATGAAGTCATGGAATCACCGCAAGTTCACCCCCTTCGAAAAAGGAGACAAAGTCTGGTGGGAAGCTAAGAACCTCAAACGTTCTGTCACCAACCCGAAGTTCACCCTGAAACATGAAGGACCTTTCACAATCACGAAGGTCTTATCTCCCATCACATATCAACTCTGACTCCCATGAACGTGGAAAATTCACAACATATTCCATGCTTCTCACTTATCTCCTTATCACGAGAACAACATCCACAGCCCGAACTTCCCGGCCCCACCACCGGATCTTGTCGAAGGAGAAGAAGAATACAAGATTGAGAAGATCTTACGCCACCGTGGGAGCCCGTCAGCATGAATGTTCCTGGCCCGTTGGAAAGGGTACTCGGCCAAAGAAGACTCCTGGATAGCTGAGCGGGATTTGTAACATGCAAAGTCCGCCCTGGAGGACTATAAGAACCTCCATCCCTCCGTCTTCTCTCCTTCCGGAGTACCCTCACCATCTCATCGTCCACCCAAAAAGTAATGGCTATTTCACCCCTCGCCGTACCTCCATGTCTCTTGACTCTGTGACCTCCGCTTCATCCCTCTCGGGGACTACATATATTGACTCTCCCGCCATGCCATCTTCCACCGTCGCATCCCCAGGATGGAACACCCACAACCTACCTACCAATATTCCAGTATCTGAGGGATCTGATTCCTCCAATGACCCTCATGTCTGGTCCCCTCCCTGGGAAGATCAGGACGCACTCCCCGTCCATCCTCACCCACTTTTAGAAAGTCATATTTCTTCTCCTCCACCGCGTCCTCTGTCTCCTCCACCATCGTACCATTCTAGAAATTCCATCACATCCATTGACGTCCCCCTCCATGCCCATAGACACCAAGAACCACTCCCTGCAGAGGTTGTTCCACATGTCCACAACCTCTTGACATCGTCTCATCTAGCCAGAACCATTGATGGCTACCTCGACGAAGGATCTGCTCTCGGTAGTCTCTACCGTGCCTACCTCCAGACCGAGACCATTGGCCTACTTGTATCCACTCCTGTCCACAACCAAGTAGCCCACAACCTCCAGCTCACAGTTGCACAAGCTCGAGGAATCATCAGAGCAGACCTAATCTCGGCAATGCACCAACTAGGCATGCCCGAATTCCTTGCTGAGGTTGATGGCTACCTTGCCAATCAAGCTATGCATCATCTGGACCGTTTTAGAGTACCTCCCTCCGCATCCTCCTCCCCTTTAGATACCGACGAGATAGAAGCCTTATATGCTGCCAAAAACCAATGGGCTCAAGAACAGGCGGATCACCCCTTGCCACCCAACCACCCGCGATACCATGAAGCATGTTTCGTATGTCAACACCTTGGACACACTCAGGTGTACTGTCACCTTTACGAATGCCCCACCTGCTTTTGCATCGCCCTAGGACATATTCAAGCGAATTGTCCTCTCCACCGTGGTCAAGGAACTCATCACTCGTCTTCATCCTCCTCATCATCCCCACCTGTCTCTCGTTCTCACGCCCAGATCACTTGCCGTTCTCATCAGATGCATCCTACCAGAGGACCACCTTGCCGTCGCACTACTCGCAAACGATCTCCATCCATCGGAGATGAACTCTATGATGCCGTCGCTGAAGCAAACATGTCTGGGTCTCCTGGTCATTACTAAAGTCTGACCCTCGTCGCTGTCTCAGGCATACAACGGGGGTAATGTTACGATTCGTTTCTTTTATTACACTTGGACTATCTTTTCACTTCACGATTACTCATTCATCTTGTAATCGTGCTTACTCCTTCATAGCTTTGCTGACTGATCTCTCATTCCATATGATTCCATCGTATTCCATGCTTACCAACAGAACTCTTCTTTGACTTGCCCTAAACCACTCAAGGGCGTATATATACCTCTCGTCTCACTTGTATATCCCTCACGCTTGATCTCCTCGGTAGCATTAGACTCCAAGGCTTGCCCCACTCTCCTCCTCGTCAATAGAACATGAGGCCCGAGTCCACCGGTTAGTCACATACCGTGACTGAACCTTTGACCCTGTGACTTCCCTGTCACACTTGAGAGGCTATGACTGACTCTACCTGAGCCAGTCGTAACAGTGATAAGGTCGCAGGACAGCTGTTGAAAGGGGCGGGATATGAGGGACTTAATGGGGGTGAGGGGTGGGACAGTGGGGTGTGTATTCAACTTGTTTTGCTAGCATATAGCGCAGCCTTCAACGTATTTGTGGCCGTATTGCACAAGGCCAGGCCACCAGAATTCGGCGGCGATGAGCTGGCGGGTTTTCAAATATCCTGGGTGGCCACCAGCAGTTTTGTGGTCATGACAACATTGGACAATGGTTCGACGGAGGGAGTCATCAGGAGGAACATAGACATGTCCTTGGTAGGTCAAAACACCTTCGGAGTGTTGCCAAGCAGACAACCGAGAGCGGAATGCAGCTGGAATGGAGGGTTCAAGGCTAGACTGCAAATGTTGCAGGACTGTTAAGACTGGCTTTACTCTGGGGGTAACTCCGGGGGAGTCCGGAGTTGAGTGCGGGTGGGACTTGGCTTCACCTTATGTGGTGCGCCCTTGTCTACCACATGGTCCCGTATTTCGGAGGAGTGGATATAGGGGGTAGGGCTTGACACGGGAGTGCACAAGCCTGACCGGAGTAGGGTCGGAGCAGAACCTATTAGGGCTCGTGGAGAGAGGGGAGTAAGTGTAATGTGATTATCAAACTGGAGTATCATATGGAGTATGGAAAGTATATATACATGGGCGGAGTACGGAATCTGGTACATACTGCGGACAGAGGCAGAGAGTGTATCAGTCGTAGGTACGCGAAGTGGTACAGGTGACAGAGGAATGAGGGGCAAGGTGAAACAGAGGCGGGAGATGAATGTCCGGAAGTCCGGGGTGCCCTGAGAGCGATTACACACCGGAGTACGTGGATTGTCAGTGCAGAGATCCAGAGTTGTACTTAGTGTGGTGTTTGGGATATGACAGTATCCCCCCTTTAGGCCTGAACCCCTTTAGGCCTCAGTAACCCAGGACTAAGCGAACACAAATGCAGAGTGTGAAAAGTCAGAGTCCAGATGATCCCGATTGGGTATAAAAACCCATTGTGGCTAAATGTTGCTTCTTGACTCACAACCATGATCATCCCCATGTCCGCCCCCAACAACGACCTCAAGGCTTGGTCCGATGCACAACTTGCGGAGGATGAGAACAATGATGATGGCCTTAACGCCGCGAAGTTCAACGAGCGGCGGAGGCGTGGAAGGAGGAAGCGGAGTGGAAGGTGCGAGAGGAGGTGGAGTGGAAGGCTCACGAGCAGGAGGAGCGTCGGAGGGCTGCGGAGAAGTGGAGGGAGGAGTCAGAGGTGGCCAAGAGATGGGTGAGTCCGTCAACCAATGCGAGTTTGAAGGAGCTAACAGAGGTAGGTGGAGGAGGTCATGGCTGAGCAGCGCGACAAGGGGAAACAGAGGGCATCAGAGATGGCAATGTGCCAGTGGTGCGAGGACCGTGGCCTCGACTGCGGGCCCGGGCCTGGTAACTCCAGGG
>JBBPOH010000234.1:0-16788 GCA_038091335.1 Phylloporus arenicola | reverse complement strand
CGTCCCGGTACCATCGACGACACCACGACGACGACGCCGACGCGCACGCAACCGCCCCACCTCTGGCCATCCCACCACCTGACCACCCACCGCATGACACCGTGGTGTCGTTGACCTGACACCAACACCACGACGGCGACGCGTGCGCAACCGCACCCACATAGGTAGTGGGGACACGACGACGACGCCCGTGCGTGTGTTCTGCACTCACGCCCCCACTCGCCCCCTCCAGTTGTCGACGACGAGCTCAACAGCTCGTTCGACTCACCTCACACACCAACCATCAACAACTAGTGGCTTGGTCGATGCAACAAGGACGAGGAGGCGGCGACGACAAGGGGGCTTGAACGATGGCGACGCGACCAGGATGACAAGGCGATGACAATGCGTTAAGGACGGTGGCGCGACCATGCCGACGAGGACGCGTCGAGAACGGGGACGCACTTGGCACGACGGGCATGACGGGAAGATGCGACGGTGATGGCAAGGCGGACGACGATAACGACGTACTGAGGACGAGGGCGCAATCACTACCACGACCCCAACACGTCGAGAACAGTCGCGATGGCCATAATGGGACGGGGACAGCAAGGAGGGGGAAGACGATGACGACGCATCGAGGTATAGTGTCTTCCTGCGCTCAGGCTATGGTACCCGGGCGATACCCGCAGGTTTGTGTTCAGTGGTGACCATCATAGCTCCAATCAAATAGTATCGCGCTATACTTATAGTTCGATGTAGCGCGTTCAGTCAATGAACTTTGGGTTGCTATGCATACAATGGTTGCGTTGTGCGAAGACGTGGGTAGCTATATGGTACTATATACATGGGGGAAGCCAATACGAGCTCCAAGAACTATAGCCACTACATAGTGCAATATTGTATTTTGATTTTTTCCACATGGCCTGCCAGAACACACCCTCATGGAATGATCGACAGATTCAAGACATCCTGACTGACCAGGTACGTACCAACACCTTAAATCTACGTCCTCATCGTTCACTCAAACAGCGCAATAAACGGAGCTTTGTTGGAAAGCGTTGATGAAGTAGACGCATCTTGCACCCGATCCATATCAGCCATGATAGCGTACTTCGAAAATCTGTAACTTGTATCTACTCCAGGGCTATAATTCACCGTGCGAACGTAGCGGGTGTTGCCACGGAGGTGACCTTTCCATGTTATCCATACGTACCACGACCAAGACTCAATGCGAAACGCACGGAACCTCTTCAAGGTAGGTCAGAGGAAATGGCGTTCCGTAGACGGTTTATGCGAGTCAAACAAGGATAGACGCAGTGCGCCCACTGGACAAAGAGTCACGAGTTTTGTCTCGTGTCATCGCCACCCGTGACCCGCCCATCGATCTTGACCAAAGACATGCATAGGGATTCAAAGGTGTGTTGCATTTACTATACGAGAAATCAGAAATAATTGGTGTGTTGCAGGATGGTTGAAGGGGTACTTAATACTTATTGACGCGAAGTCAAGACTGTGGTGAGGCTCTGGGCTCGCCGAGTCAACTTGCTGTGCCACACGTGAAATACGTGCGCTCGGCTACCGGGCCGTGGGCGCAAGACACCTTTCACCTCTAGTGAGTTGCGGGCTGTATGGCCTGTAGTATATCATATTCAAAGGTGCGCAGGATATTCCTCTGAGCGGAAATTGGCATTATAGCTTACGCCTGGAAACGCGTGTGGGAATGCGTAAAGACACACAGGACAATTTCCAATTCCCCTTAGATTCAAATTTCAGTGGGGTTCCCCCCGCGTTAGGGCCGCGAGAACTGACCCTGAAATAGTGGGGAGGTACGAACCGGATGATCCCTTTCGTTGAGTAGTCGGATGCCTGTTGGCCGGTTCTCCGATGAGTCGCCACCTGCGTTGATTCTCAAGGGACATTCTGGTCGGGCATTGACTAAGTGGGATCTAGAACCCGCTCTACAGCCCCGGTATGTTCCAGGGATCCATGACCACAGGAAACGAGGAGTCATTTCCGTGTGATGGAGGCGTAGTCTTGAACATTCTTGTCGTCTTCCGTGAACAGGCAGTGTTGGGATCGATAACATCCGGCGCTCATATCATGCAACGTGTATCAGTTTATGTAGAGCGGGATGAAAGTTTGTCGGTGTCTGGGCCATACCTTCCAATCCGGTGTAGCGATGGTCTGGCAATCGCCATCGCTTTTCCCAAACTTTCATGATATTTCCAAACGGATGACAGTGATACAAATGCTTAGCGCGCTGAGGATGGCATAGTGCTTATCTACCCGTTGCATTACATACTACTAATTGGAGGCGAACCGCAATTGGTATCCCGGGCTCTGCGTCGCAAACTTGCGGTGGCAGCTTTCGCATTTGACGACGGTCTAGGCGAAGAACCGCAGAAGAACGCTATTTCGGGTGATGCGATTGCTGTCAAAATCAGTGCACACATGATCTCGGGTCAGCTGTGAGTTATCTTGCTCCCTTCAATCTTCGCAGATCTGGTACGGTATCCAGATAACGCATCAACGAGCGTTCAATCAACTCTTTAGTTCAATATTATCGCTATTGATTAATGACATCCATGTTCATTTTGGGGCAGGTGCGGTCATTAACTCCCCTCAGAACAGGTAGGGGTAAAGATGAGGCTTTTGAATGCCGCGGTTCAGCAGCGTAACCTTGTCAGCGCGCGACAGCTTTCCACGCCCCCCGGGCACTGACAGCATGTAGAACTCTAAGTATATTCTTGCCAACTTCTGCGCAATCGGTGAGCTTATCGATTTGATACGCATGATACCCCTCTGTCTTCAGGTGATGAAGTCATCTTCAACACGTGGTTCTAACTGAAAGCCCAATTGGCAATATGACTGGGGTCCTCGACATCAGTTAGACCGTATTTGGTTCAAAACCACGTTACTTCCCAACTCGTACTAGCGATTGCCAACTTGCAATGGTCCCTTGCTTGCTGGAAAACACGAACCAATCATCGTTATCGACAATTAACACGACTTCACAGCGCAACATCAAGTAGGTTATATATCACCAAACTAACTTCAAATGATGCAGTCACGTCGTCGGAGGGCTTATCGAGAACATTTTGCCGAGTCGCACATATTCGGGCGCAATCCCATGTGATGCCTACATGCACGCCTCAGAGAGATCGGATTAAATCGGGGTACATGCCAGAACATGCACGACGGCTGGCAGCTTTCATTGTTTGCCCAAATTCAAATTCCATCAGTCAAATCTTATACCCTTGCCACTCACTCCTAGAATAGCTGGTGGGTTTATTGATTTCCCTGACAACACGCCTTTGCCAACTCTGAAGCTAGAGTTGCTATGAGCCACGTATTAGTGCATGCGGGTAGTATATCCTGCTTTCACTGATACGTGGCGAGCACTGCCCGATGAAGATTAATTAAGCTGTACACCAGCAAGCATGGCAGAGTAACCAACAGACAACTAATACCGTGTCAGCACTTTTTGCGCGTTGAAAGATCGCCGCTGTCCTGGCATTTCGAGATGCATGTATCCAAACTGGTCGAGCTACTTAGGCAATTGCTTCCCTCAAACCGTTCGCTCGATCAGTGGGTTATTCACCTGACTCACACGGAAGGCGCGGGCCGTGTTAAAAAGATCTACGAACAATGTACAAGGTACGCGAGGGTTTGAAATCAACTCCAAGTCTTGGCGCCAATTGCAACATTGCCGATGCATTATCCCCCCATTTGGTCGATATGGATCCTTCACGGCTCCAAATAATTAAGAGCAGGTACGTCAAGAAGAGGTCATGTTACAATTATCGACAGATAATTCTTTGTAAGAAGACACCGATTGCGATTTAGTGTCATTAGATCATCGACCCATCCATCCCTGATATTTGCGATGCGTAAATTTATCACCAAAGTAGAAAGAGTTGCTTACGCCGTCAACGACCAAGAGCTCTCCGCAAACATATTGGCTAGCGCTGCTCGCAAGAAAAACGACGGGCCCCGCGAAATCGTTCGGATCGCCCCATCTCCCGGCTGGGATTCGCTCAGAGATCTGTCTGAACCGGGTTTCCTCCGACAAGAGCCGCTCGTTCCTAAGAATGACAACAAATGAGCCAATGGGAGTCAACGCCATATACCAGGACCCTAATTCTGCCAAGGGTCACGAGCGATCGCGCCACCGATCACGGCCTGCTGTGAAAGCAAAGATAGCAAGGATAGCTCACATGTCTGTGGTAACGTAGCCTGGGCAGATGCCGTTCACCTGGACGTTGTGCTGGCTCCATTCATTGCTCAGGGCTTTTGTCAGCTGGCCGAGTGCCCCTTTCGCAGCAGCGTACGCAGGGACTGTGAGACCACCCTGAAAGGTCATGAGGGAGCAAAAGTTGATTATCTTTCCCCTCCGCAGAGGAACCATGTGGCGGCCGGCGGCCTGTGAAAGTAGCCAGACTGCTTTGAGGTTTACATTCAGAACCTAGAGGACAGGGTCCGAAGATGTGATAAGATGAAACGTGAGCAGAAGGGATAACATACATCATCCCAGTCCGCCTCTGAGAAACTGATACTCGGTGATCTCCGCTGTATGCCGGCGCAATTGACGAGAATGTGTATATTTCCGCCCAAGAGTTCGAGCGCCTTCGGGAAGAGATTTCGGACAGCATCTAAGTCGGCTAGGTCACAATAGATGATCTTAGCCTCCCGCCCGAGAGCCTGTATGGCATCCGCGGTAGTCATAGTCGGTTCCGCACCCGAGGGGGGTTCTCTCTGCACGAGACAAATGGAAGCGCCGGCTTGGGCTAATGCTATAGCGCATGCCGCTCCGATGCCTTGAACAAAAGAGGGAACAAATTGCATTGCATAAAAGAGAATTACGCAGAAGGACAATAAATACGTTACCCCTAGTAGCCCCGGTGATGAGAACATTCTGGCCCGAGAGGTCGAACAAGTTGGGGGATGGCACGGGTGGTGTGGGATCCATGGTGCAGGGTGAATGATATCGAGCGATATAAATTCATGAGCAGGATTAGTGATCTGCTGAATTGATCGGTGCAAAGGGCCGGTGTTCCGGGGTGAAATTATTGTGTTCGAGGAAAATAAAAACGAGTTGACAGGTGTCCGAAAAAGGGGATGCGAATTGAGGGAATAGAAATTTCGGAAGATGTAGTGTGACAGACTGTGTTACGTTTATGTCATGCGCTAGATACACCCGGTACTACGGCCCGGTCGATGTTGACCCGATTGAGCAGTCATCTCGTACCAGCGAACCTCACGAGATCGTTGCGTTCTTTAACCTTATAAGAGTACAATCTGGATGGCTCTATTCCGCCATTCTCCCCCTCCTTCCCCCTTCCATGTCTCCTGCTCAGCTACTACAGACTCAGCACGCCGCCGTCCTGTACGGCCCCAAGGACCTCCGTGTCGACGAACGTCCTATCTGGCCCCCACAACACAACCAAGCCCAGGTTGCTGTAAGAACAACCGGCCTCTGTGGAAGTGATCGTGCGTGTCGTCGTCACACCCATCCTTGTCTGCTAAACCTCTCGTAGTCCACTACTACCTCGACGGGCGGAACGGCGACTTTGCCGTCCAGGCCCCCCTTATTCTCGGCCACGAGTCTGCAGGCGTAATAGTCTCCGTGGGCCCTGGCGTAAAAAACCTTGTGCCCGGCCAACGCGTTGCAATCGAGGCTGGCGTCATGTGCCAACATTGCGCCTTTTGCCAGTCAGGCCGCTACAACCTTTGCAAGGGCATGCGCTTCGCTAGCAGCGCCAAGACTTTCCCCCATCTAGACGGGACGCTTCAAAATCGTATGAATCATCCCGCACATGTTCTCCATCCGTACGTCGTCCGTCCTCGTCCTCTACCCCCACTTGAACGCCCGCAACCAGCATACCTGATAACTGTAGCTTCGAAGAAGCTTCATTAGCGGAGCCACTTTCCGTACTGGTGCACGCTGGCAGACGTGCTGGCCTATGCAAGGGCCAGCGCATCCTCGTCCTGGGCGTGGGCACCATAGGCATCCTCGCGTGCGCCCTCGCCAAGTCGTGCGGCGCATCCCAAGTGATGGCCATCGACATCAACCCACAACGACTCGACTTTGCCCAGGCCAACGGTTTCGCATGTCAAACCTACTGCCTACCCAACGTGGCCAAACCCAAAACGTGTGAGGACCAGCTCCGAGTTGCCAGAGAAAACGCGTCGCGAGCGTTGGCGACCTTTCAAGTCCCCGATGGGTTTGACGTCGTGTTCGAGTGCACTGGTGCCGAACCGTGTATTCAGACGTCAATATACGTAAGTACAATAGCCTCTGGTTCCAGTCACGCGGATCGCTTATCGGGCGTGTCAAACAGACTGCTGTGACTGGTGGTAAAGTTATGCTTGTCGGAATGGGCACCCGAA
Organism: Phylloporus arenicola; assembly: GCA_038091335.1. NCBI lineage: Eukaryota > Fungi > Basidiomycota > Agaricomycetes > Boletales > Boletaceae > Phylloporus > Phylloporus arenicola. The sequence continues at coordinate 10,416 of JBBPOH010000234.1, read as the reverse complement.
ATGTCATGTTGCCCCTGTCAGCGGCTGCGCTGCGGGAAGTGGACATCAAGGGGTCCTTCCGCTACGCCAACACGTATCCACATGCCCTGTCCCTCATCGCTTCTGGAAAGCTAGAGAACATCGGCAAGTTGGTCACACACCGCCTCAAGTTGGAGGAGACGACACGCGGTTTCGAGCTATTAGCTCGGGGGAAAGATGAAGAGGGCAACATGGTGATGAAGGTTATGATAAGTTCATGACACATTTGACACCTTGTCCCCGTGTCGCGATTTCATTCTTGCATTCATCCAGCACCGCCTAAGTTACAGCAGTACATATTTATATTGACATGACCCGGCGTTCGAGCTACATGTAGATTTATTCACGTACAGAATTGTAATCGAAACGTCCTTTAGCTGCGTGCATCTTTACTTCACGCGTGTGACACCGAGGAGCACCTCTCGCTCGCATGACCATCAATCGGCATAGCTTGTGGATACGTAGGCGAGATAGAAGAACACGTGTGCTGTCAAGGGGAAGTACATTTGGGCTAAAGACATTAGACGCGGCTCCCCAACGTCTTCCGTCGTGTGAATGGATCTAGCACCAAACCAACTTCTCCCGCGAAGATTTCGACACCAGAGATGCCACGAATGCAAGAACTGGGCAACAGATTTGACAGATACGACCTTCGCACTGAGGGACATGTACCCGCACCCGTGCCGAAGGGGGATAAAAAATTCTTCTTCTTGACAGGAAATGCAACTTGTTTGCTATATCGGGCCGACGGGGCGAGCATGTCGTTAACAGATCAGTTCTGCAGACAACCGGCTCCGAACGAGAAGCCCCGTCAGAATTGGCGGATGAGATGTAAGAGGGCGGAAGCAAGCGGGAACCCACAAACCTTGTGGCGCGGTCTCGGACCAAGTCGACATGTGACATGTGATGCATGATCGCCCATCATGCATCATGCTTGTTAGCAGGTGATCGGACCAGTGGCGCGGCTTGAACCGAATAAGCTGGGCACGAGGACTCGAGGACGGTGAACTCGAGGCGTTATCATTGTCTGTGCGGGACAAGGAGAGAGTTCGTCGAATGAGGGAGGTCTTACTGTTTTGGGTACCGACGGGACCAATACCGGCGGGGGTGGAACTGGTACCGCGCTCGTTATGGTTGAGATGAGCAGGAAATACCAGTGCTGTGCATCCCTAGTGGCACCGACGCCACCGGGTACTAGGATTTATCGGAATGCGTCATCCGAATCAACTGATTTTTTCGGGTCGATGTGCAGGGACGCGTTCGTCTTGAGAGCACGTGATGCTGCGGGCGGCGGAGGTATGGTGGTGTCAACTTTGTGATGTGCAAGCACCACAAGTGGAAGGTCATTTGTTGTGAGAAGTTCTTCCAAGGATGGGCGCAAGAAGGAGAGGTCGGCAAGCAGCTCAGCAGGAACAAGGTACGGCAAGGTGTCCTTCTTGTACTTACCCTGTAGTGTTCTAGGTCATGAATTGGCGGAATATCGATTTGTCGCAGTTGCTGGAATGTCAGAAGCCCGCATTCGCACGAGCCTATCTGGTGAACTTGAACAGGATTTCCCACTATCAAAGTGGATGTCGTGAAACACTCATCGAGAAATGGAGATTGATTAAGAGATCTAGTACGCCATACATCTAAAATACAACAGTGGACCACAACAGCAATATTTACTTGGCAGATGTCGAAAACTGGGATATCGTCAGCGAAAAGTTGCCTGCAACGAGATTGACTTGCCTTTGTGACACTCTTTGTGCCCTCAGAGATGGCGTGTTTCGCAAGTTCACCAGGGAGGATCAGGCGCACTGCCGTTTGGATCTCCCGTGATGCAATGGTAGATTTTTTTGAGTACGAGGCAAGCTCTGGTGAGTTGTATGAGCTCCATTCGCCGATCAAGACAGAATCAGACGCACTCGATGCCTCTGTGGCAACGCGTTCAAAGATATCATTGACAAAAGAGTTGAGAATGGCCATTGCCTTGTTTGAGATGCCCGTGTCAGGGTGGACCTGCCTCAGCACTGCGAAAGTGTGAGCGAGTGCGAATGCAGAAAGCAAAGCACGCACCCTTGTAAATGTACGAAGAATAAGTCTCCTTGCGGACCTTGCGCCGCTTCTTCTTTTCGCCATCTGGTGCAGTTGCGCTGGACGTCTTGGCTGCTTTCTTGACAGCCTTGTCCGATGCGGGTGCTTTAGCTGGGGCTTTGGAGGCGGTGGAGGCAGGAGCAACGGCCATGGCGGTGATGATTGTTGTCGTGTGGGTGATGCTATGTGGATCGAGTGGAATGACGCACATCTATATACCTTATGAGACGCGTGTGGTTGTGTTTGGTCCACGCGTCGCGTCTTGTTGATCTCTGAACCTTATTTTGTCCATCCCGCTCCGTGAGTATAAAACGTACAGCACCCACCCCGATTGCCCCCATATTCGCAGCATCACCCACTCTATCAGTCTATCAGCCCACTCATCTCGCTCACAATGTCTGGGAAAAGCGGAAAAGCAAAGTCCGGTGGCAAGGCCGCTGGTGAAACTGTCTCCAAATCCCGATCGCGTTCGGCCAAGGCTGGCCTTCAGTTCCCTGTCGGTCGTGTGCACCGTTTGCTGAAGAAGGGCAACTACGCGCAACGCATAGGAAATGGCGCACCTGGTGAGTGCAAAGTACAGTTTCTGTCTTGATAAATAACTCACTTGGTTCACAGTCTATCTCGCTGCCGTCCTTGAATACCTTGCCGCAGAGATTCTCGAGCTGGCTGGCAATGCTGCACGCGATAACAAGAAGCAGCGTATTGTACCTCGACACTTGCAATTGGCCATCCGGAATGACGAAGAGTAAGTGATTGTTGACTTGCTCCGTTTCTGGTGTACTAAAGCGCGTCTAGGTTGAACAAACTCCTCGGCGATGTTGTCATCTCACAGGGTGGTGTTGTACCGTTTATCAACCCCGAGCTTCTGCCTAGCAAAACATCAAAGGGCAAGAAGGAGAGCCAGGAAGTCTAGTTTATTCATTCTCTTTGCTTTCCCTGGTGTAGGATGTATTGTACATTACATTACTTATTCATCTTTTTATTTCTGAAGCGACTATGCAAACCTCAGAGATTTAGCATTCAATTCATAAGTGACAAGCCAAATGAGGGTGAATGGTTCTATTGAGACTTGTTTGGCGTTAGGTACAGGATATATGTGGGTTTTTCGGCATACCTCGTAAGAATGGCCGTGTAGGGTATGTAGCCACAAATCGTAGTTAAATTGTACACTACCGCTTTTGGCAACATTCCCACTCCGACAGGCAACCCCTTGGGAGCTTCTCAGTTAGCCTCCGGCTCGCATCGACCCCTGCGCATGACCAATCTGCCTGACGAAGCTGCCCTCGACGCGACTATTCACCCGGTCACGTGCATCGTGTCATGTCACTTTTTGAATTTAACGTTCGTGGCAGGTTTATAAGCACCGTGCAAGTTTTTTACGAGCTTTCATGGCCAAGTTATCCTCCAGGACCCAAGCTTCGCAGCCCGCGTCTTGTGCGAACTGGTTCAAAAAGTGGACGTTTAGAGCCGTGGTCTTTGGCCTGTTCTGTGTAGCGTGTGGTTGGTTGGATTCCATCAAGGTGAGTGCTTCACGCATGAGTCTTTGTCAAGACTCGAATGATTGCTACAGGACCGGTGGTACGTGCTAGACCCACCGTTCTTGCAACAACTTGCGCGAGATGCCATTGCCGCATCCCCCGACAATACCGAGGGCATTATTCAACATATTCTTACGAACCTTACTTCAACTTTTCCGCAACCATCCAATCGCATCGCTTTAAACACCGATTCCTCGGAGTGGATGTTCAACAATGCTGGTGGGGCAATGGGTGCCATGTACATCATTCATGCGTCCATCACTGAATACCTCATCATCTTTGGTACGCCTCTCGGCACGGAGGGACACACCGGATTGCACACTGCAGATGATTACTTCCACATCCTTGTCGGTGAACAGTGGGCGTTCAGACCAGGTGCTCTCGCCATGGAGAGGTACAAAGCAGGAGATGTCCACTTGCTACCACGGGGAACTGCGAAGCAGTACAAGATGCATGAGGGCTGTTTCGCCATGGAATATGCTCGAGGTAGGTCGTTGAACCGAATCCCATGGCTAGTGTGATTTACATGGATGTTAGGATGGATTCCCCTTATGTTGCCGTTCGGGTTCGCGGATACATTTACATCAACGCTGGATGTCCCGACACTATACAATACTGCGCGCATCACGGGTCGGGAGATGATCAAGAATCTCTTTATTGGAAAGATTTGAAAGCATATTCTAATATTCCTCACAATGTTTGCTTGTAAATGTCACTGCGGAGATGCATCGTGAGTTCTACGAAGATGATGTGTAGACGACCTATGAGTGCCCCATTTGATCTGCCTCGTGGACTCAGACCCTTGATCACACGAGTGACATCGTTGGTGCTCCAGACTGCAGTTGTACCCTGAGCCCGAATTTGACTGGTACTGGGCGGTCGTCGGTGAGCTGGACGACGCGCAGCGCGGTGAGGTAACGGTTACTACACAAGGTGAATGACGTCTGACGTAGAAGTGGCGCGGGGTGTGCACCCTGTTTTGTCGCTGTGGAGCGAGAACATGAACGGACCTTGTCTTCTCCCCACCGTCGTCGACATCCCCCGTCGCGACTCTTCTCCTCTCTCCGCCATGTCCTCCGTGCGTACCATTTCCTACCATCCTCATATTCGCTTCTGACACAGCCCCAGCCTTCTTCTCCACCGCGATCAACACCGACAAACGATGACATCGAGGCAGTCATCAAGATGGCCACTTCCTCTCACCCTTCCCTCGACAGACCACTCAGAGACACCCGCACTCAGCTCTTCGTAGGAAACGTATGTATCCTCATCGTCTGTCATATACTGCTCCAACACTCCTTTTAGCTCCCGTATCGCGTCCGGTGGCAGGACCTCAAAGACCTCTTTCGCCGCGCAGGAACAGTCCTCCGCGCAGATGTCACCCTTGGTCCAGATAATCGCTCACGCGGATATGGCACAGTCCTCCTCGCCACCGCAGAGGATGCAGGGCGTGCCATTGACATGTTCAACGGCTACAACTGGCAAACACGCGTTCTCGAGGTCAGACCAGACCGTCTGGGGGCAGCGACAGATCCAGATACAATTGTTAATCCCTCCTTTTCTGTACCACTCATGCAACCAGGACTTAACCACCCCGTCTTGAATGCCCTGAGCAGTTTTGACGATTTGACAGTGCCCCTCCCGGTAATCGGTGAGTTAATGAGCGGAGGAACTGGTTTGCGCACACTCTTTGTTGGAAATGTACGTCTTTCCCCTCACATCGAACAAACTAATCGTCTCTTGCCCCCTTCTTCCTCGCCTGCCGTATTGCTCACCCCATTCCTAAGCTACCTTTCCACATCCAATGGCAGGATCTGAAAGATCTTTTTCGTGCTGCGGGTGCTGTGGCACGTGCCGACGTTGCTCTAGGCCCTGATGGTCGGTCTCGAGGTTTCGGCACAGTCACCTTCGTAACCGAAGATGGCGCAGAGCGTGCAAGGAGAATGTTTGATGGGTGAGTTCACGCTTGCTTCCCTCGCGCCGCATCAGCGCAGTTATCTCGCTAGAGGCCAGTCCCTAGTCGATGTGCTGCGCACAGTCATCGCTTTTCTTCACCGATTGATGGTATCCACCCGCTCACCACCCGTCCGTTCACAGCTACGAGTTTAACGGTAGACTCTTGAAGGTCCATTATGACAAGTTTGCCCACTCGTCCCAAAATAACCCACTGGGGGTTTCGCCACAGGTCGCAACTGCTTCCATCCTTTCGCCATATGATTCGATCTCTCAGTTGACATCACCATTATCGCGGCTTGAGGTGGCCAGTGCCCACGATGGGCGGCCACACACTCACTTTGATTCACTCGCTCAGTCGCAGTTGCATCTCAATATCCAACGTTCTCGCCTCGAGGTGGAAGGACTATCGTCTGCTCAATTGGATGCCATCCTCGCACGACCACGCAGTACATCATTTAAATCGCCTTCACTAACGCCCTCTACCGTGTTGTCTCAGTCTCCATCACATCTGCAATCGCCTGCTTTGTTACAGTCCCAGGGCCAATCACTGAGTGGGGGTTCCCTGGGTGCTTCAATCTCACAGCCCATTCTCCCTCCCTCTGCTTCCCTATCCCAGCCGCATTCTTTGACCGCATCGCCACTATCTATATCTGCAAAACTCTCATCTAGCGGTTCATCGTCGCGTAACTTCGGCTCCGCCACCGATTTGACTTTGGTTACCGACCTTAATGATATCAGACTTACTCCTGATTCCTTCACATCAATTGGCACGAGTTTCGGCTCTCCTCGCCCCAGTTTGAGTGCTGGGTCTTCTCAACCCTCCAGCTTTTCTTCGTCCTGTTCTCGGAGGCCAAACCTGAATTCGTCATCGAGGGGAGACGGCCTTGGTGATGGAGCAACCCTCGGTCTAGCATCACAACGGACGAGCTTTTCAAGTTCTGCGAGACCGTCTTTCAGTGTTGAAACACCTTCGTTTGGCGTTGGTGCTTCCGAGAGACCTGTATTTGGTGTTGGTCCGGAGCGGCCTCCATTTTCTTCGGGTAACTCTCAGCGTCTTCTGACGAGTTTAACCAACTCACGAAATCCTGGTCTAGATGCATCATCTCAAAAGTCCAGTGTGTCGTTCTTGGAGGATGACGAGGCGACATCTTCTCTTCAAATGTCGGCATTCGGGGACTCGAAGCTTTCTTCTCTGGCGCCTGCTGCTATGCCACTCAACTTACCGCCTTCAAAGGGAGGGTTACATCTAGGACTAGCTCCAAAATCTGCTTCACCGCCTTCGCTTAACAGGGCTAACGTTAGCACCAACCAGTCTGACCGTTCCAGGGTTGGCTCACCGGAGAGCAGAGGTTCCCAAGCTTCTCCAAGCCGTGCAAGCGCTCATCCTTCACGAAGCTCGTCTGGAGATACGCACCCCGAAGCGTCGCTGTTAACCAAATCGATTCTCAGCACTAATGATCCAGCTTGGAGTGCAACAAAACCTCCTCAACTACGCAAAGATCCTGTTATTAGCAAAGCAAACGGGACTGACTATGTCACGACGGCGCTTGGTGCGCTGGGGATGCGCCGCGCCAACAGAGCTCAAAACAAGCAGGCAGAAGAGAAGAAGAAATCATCGTCGCCGTCTGGAGAGCAACCCTCATCGGCTGATCATGGCAAAAAGTCTACCCAGTCGTCTTCCCATCGACATCCGGGTCCAATTTCACTTCCTCCGCCCACTGCCTTCACTCTTCCGCCAGGTGTGGTGTTCTCTCCGCATGCACATCCCCAGAGCCCGGTCTATCACTCAGGGTATCCCCTCAGTCCCGTACATCCGCACCCGATAGGCTCCCCCCTTCATCATCCTTTGGGTAGTCCCCTACACCACCCAGCCATGCACAGTCCACTGCATCACCCCGGCCACCCGCAATATGGCGCATATCATCACGCGGTTCCTGTGCATTATGGCGTGATCACTCCTCATGGATTACCACCGATTACTCCCAGTATGCCCCCTTTTACATTTTTACCTCCTCAAGCACAAACTTCAGTGCAAAATGGACATGGACATCAGGATCAGGGTGAGGAGCAGAGCCAGTACGTCTCGCAAGGCGAAGGTAGCCAGACCAACGTCCCGAGATGGGAGCTGGCTGTACCAGTATCTCAGATCCCATACTATCCACCGCCGTCGTCTAATCCCCCGCAACAGCAGATACAATACACGCAGGTGCATCCCCATATGTTCTCCCCAGGGGTCCCGCTTTCTCCTCCGATAATGGTACCACTTTCTCCTGGAGTACCGATGCCTATGGGTGGCGGTCCAGTAACGATGACACCTGGCGTTACGATGACTCCCAACGCGTTATGGCCACACGCATCGTGGATGAACCCGGCAGTTGGCGCACCACTGCATGCTGCAAATAGATTCGACGAACCATCACAGGTTGTCGAAGGGTACTTCCCACCCGTCACCCAGCCAAGCGGAGATACAGGTTACTTCCCACCAGTGCCAAACATTGCAAATGACATTCTCAAAGAAGGCCACGGGCTTGCGTCTGGGTCCAGCGAGTCACATGGAGATAGTGCGCGTGAAGGGCATGTACGTGAGGGAGGAGCGTTCGAGAACACACCCGGAAACTCACCTCCGGGCGTATCTCGAGTCACTTTGCCTGATCCTTGCCAGAGAACTGCGCAGGACAGTCATCGTAAAACGAGTCCACCACAAATCATGAAACGGTCGAGCTCGGCTCAGTGCGAAGGAGGCTTACCGAAACGGAATGGGTTGTTGCATCGGGAATCAAATCCGGAAGTGAACACTGCGACAAGCAAGGGATCAAAGGAAGCATAAGGGTAATGTGTTTTGTTCAGGGTGAATTCGTGTTGGGGATTTCTCGTTTTCTAATTCACGTTGTTCGGCTCATTGCTTACCGCATGCATAGACATCGATATCTGGGACTCCTAGTGAATAATTCCCTTGTCGTCATTTGTTGATATCCGCACATTGCTAGATCATTTGGCCGGTTTATGTATACCGTTTTCGAGTTCTTTTTCTCATGCAGCATCGTGTTCTGTTACGCGCGTATCTATGTTTGTACCATCAAGTGTTTTAATCATCTAATGTATTCGCTCCCCTTTGTTACCGGCGACCGAGATGACCCCCGACTTGACGTTCGTAGCCGCGCCGATGGTCAACCAAAGCGATGCCCCATTCCGCTTGCTCACCCGGCGATATGGCGCGACACTGACATACACTCAGATGATCGATTCCAACAGGCTCCTCAACGACCCCGATTACTTTCAGTATCATCTTCGAGATCTACAAGCCACCCACCCAGACTGGGACGACTGTACACATCCAGTAGTGGTACAGCTCTGTGGCAACGACCCAGAAGTGGTCGTCAGCGCGGCACGGCGCGTCCAGTCCTACTGCGACGGCATCGGTGCGCGATCAGCTCGACCGACGACCCCTCTCACCCGTCCCCAGACCTCAACCTCGGATGCCCCCAAGAGCACGCGCGCGAGGGCCACTTTGGCGGGTACCTCCTCGCCAAAAAGGACTGGCCGCTCGTCGGCTCGATAAGTACGTGGCCCGCCCCGTCCACGCCCGCGCTGACGGCGCACCGTCACAGCCTCCGCGCTGGCGCACACGCTCGCGGTGCCGGTGTCGGCCAAGATCCGGCTGTGCCCGAACGGGGAGACGACGGCGCTCGGGCGGGCGCTCGAGCACGCGGGCGCGTCGTGGGTCGCGCTGCACGCGCGCCATGTGTCGGCGCGGCGCCGCCGGCAGGGCGCTGCTGACCTCGACGCCGTGCGCGCGCTCAAGGCGGCGCTGGGCGTGCCCGTGGTGAGCAACGGCAACGTGCGGACGCACGCGGACGTGGTGGACAATGGGGCGTATACTAGTGCGGACGGGGTCATGGTTGGGGAGACGCTGCTCGGGAATCCGTGGTGCGCCGCGGGCGTGCGGGCGTGGGGTGTGTCTGACGGGGGGCTAGTTTGTTTGCAGGCGAGGATGTGCGTGATCCGGTGCGGATGGCGATGGAGTATCTCGAGGTGTGCAGGGACGTGCCGGTGGCTGCGCTCAAGACGGTCCGCGCGCACGTACGGTACATGATCGAGTTTCAGTGGTGCGTGGCTTTTGGTTGGCAGCTCGTGCAGGGACTGACGGCAAATGACAGTGCGCGTCGATCGTGGTATCCAAAATTTCGGCTCGCGCTCAACGAGTGTCAGAGCGTGGACGACATCGAGGTGCTTTTATGTCGCAAAGTGAGCCGTTGGCGAGGGAAAGCTGCTGTTGCCGTCGGAACAGGACAAGAAGACGATGGAAATTCTGATATGGACAATGAAGTTGAAATGCCTCCGCGTGCCCACGTCAAGGACTAGTTTGAGGTATGGGTAAAGAGTATGCCTTGTTTTATGATTCAGATCTGGCACGCAAAGTGACAGGTTCGCGTGGGGTTTCTGTAATCTGTAGCGGGACCTTTTGCGCTTGTTCCCGCAATCTGGAGAGGCATTTTGCGGCAACCCGTACTGTGACCGAACGCTCAGATCGTACATGGAAAGTGAGCTGCCTTTGTTCAACCCTCTGCTTGAAGGGATCCCTGGGTAACAACATGGAGATTGCTGCGCTGTCCCACGTCCTTGTTGAAACTGTACCAGCGAGATGATGGGTTGGCTGATTTCGGGAGACGAGTTGCTTGGTTCGTGTACGCATCAGGGATAGATATCGATGAAGACGCACAGATAGTGCCTGGCAAGAGGCGGTATCGGACCCGCGGACGATGTAGCAATACGACACGTAAAACCCAGCACTTCGTCATCAGCCAGGAGCACGACCTACCGTATCGAG
>JBBPOH010000233.1:0-16850 GCA_038091335.1 Phylloporus arenicola | reverse complement strand
TACATAATGTATATAAATCACCCCAGATTGAGCTCCGATGAAATCAAAGCTGATACCAAGTATAATATTATAAAAGACTGTATATTTTCTGGTAAGATATTAGGGTTAGCTGCTTTGCAAAATCCCCGAGCATAGTTGTCTAATGGCATACGCTACTTACTGTCTACTCTTCTGGTTTGATCGGAGAACAAACCTACAGGTGCAATCTACATTTCGTAATATTCACACGCACATTCTTTCGCTAATGCTCGTAACAACTTTCGGAGCTCAAACTGGTAGGTAGACTTTATATTACATAATAGTGACTTTCAAAGTAGTCGCAACTTTGAGAGGACTTATTGATAGAGTTCTCCAAAGAGTCACACGCTGCGCATTACCCTGACAAGTCAACTGGCATTTCAAGTTTTGACAGTCAAGTTGTTGGACATGTCATGGTCCCGGGTACATTTTGTTTCTTACCGAATCGTGTTCAATGTCTTCCTTCAGGCTTAGGAAGACGGATTATGCACTTGGGAACTCCCAGGTTTTAGTACTCCAAGTGTCCTTGTTTTTGATGTAAGCCGTGCATATAACAGGCAGGTTTCTTGAAATGTCGCTTCTTACTATCATGAAGTCCTGCCAATCGGTTAGGCTACCCAGGGAAAAAGTTGCATGGCACATGATCACCGAACCACATTATCCCCTCTCGCATTTTGAATCACATGGTCAAGTACTCCCAGCCTTGCGCAAAGTGATGTTGACAGCCGTGCCAAAGTGGCGCAGTACGGACTTAGTCCGAACCCTCGGAAACTATACTCTGTTCTCACAGAATGTTGAGCTCCCGCATTTTTGCTCGTCGCATAAATGATCCCTCAGCACTTGTCGCCGCAACTGGAAACACTGCATTCAAAATTTCGTCAGGATCGGTTCTATTCATCATCCTGTCCTGTTCAAAGCTTCTGGAGATCGATCGCTTCAATATACTACAGCGACCCGCGAGCGTCGGGCTTCCCATTTGTTTCGTCTCCTTGACTACCGCTTCCAGGGCACAGGCACGGGTCTGTTGAAATTTGACTGGTGTGCTCGATTGCGAAGTACATTATGTTCTCCTGACGTGCAGCTGACTGCATTTCCAGTACCCCATCAAGACAACCGTTCTGGGCTCAAAAGTATGTACATATGCACCTTGTTCTCTCGAAAATGAAAACGAATGCGGGATAGCTCGATACCAGTTGCTTGCACGATCACCTACGATGGCCACAAATGTCACCGCCGCTGGGTCAAGCGTTTCTCCAGAACTGGATCTTACGACGGTTATTAGCCCCGTACTGCGATCCTTGATGATTTCCCATACATTTTTAACACTCCTCATTCCCCTCTCTCTCGTACTACTCCACTACTCCACTCCCCACACTCGTCGTCAACCTATATTTATCCTCAATGTTGTAACCATTCTAGTGGCTTTCTCTCTCGGGACGATTGCGGATGTCGTTGGGGTAGGTTATCCATTTGGATCGACTCAGTCATACCAAAAACCAACTTTCTCGGTAGATCTCTACCATACTTGTGCCCCTGACGCTGTTGCCGCCGATGGTATGCACCTCGACATCACTTTGCCTCTGTTTCAGTGCCCTCAATGTTGTTCAGGTGTATATCTCGATCGGCGCCATTGGCATTTTTCAGTCCATGCTCACTGATCTTGTGTTGCTTATGCGTCTCGTGGTGGTGTATCCTCTCAGCCGGATTGGTCCTAGACGCTTTGCGCTCGTCACGTTCCTTCCAATTCTTCTCAAAGTTGTTCGAGTAATCAATATTTCCATCTTTCTCAAATCCTCCAGCGATATATTAGACAATCCAGCCAATGGCGCGAACAACTACAATGCATATTTTACATCACCATTCTTGAAAGTCGAGTGGGGAGCCCAGATCGTAGACAATTCGTTAGTACCTCATCCTTTGTCCCCAGATGAAATTGAATGCAGTTCTCCTAGCTATGCAACCATCATGTTTCTCCGATCTATTCGCAGTAGGAGACCTGTTAATGAATGCTTCAGCAATAGCTTTATCACCATAGAATGTGAGGGAATCACACACTTTTTTGCACCATCTTGATGATTGTGTCTTCAAGCAACCTTTGCCTACCGCTTGCGAACTCTCTTCCGCATCGCGCTCTCAAACTTTGTTATTCCGACCCTGTTCTCAATCGCCTTGCTTGTGGTCAGCTTTTATGACGTCAACGGGGATTATGTTGGTGATATCATATACGTGAACTGCATGATCTCTACCTTTGGCGTCGTTTTCGCGACGGCGTGGGTTGGGAAGGAAGGGAGACGCATTGAAAAAGAACGAAAGCAGTCTATAAACCTCGAATTCTACCACATGAACAGGTTCATGAGCCGCGCGCCGGGGTCGGGCACACAGAACTTGGGTACAGGGCCTCCGTCGTTTTGTATGGACGTCATAACAGCTGGTCATTTGGGGGGTGTTGAACCAGGTGAGAATCGTTGTTTCTAAGAGTATTGAGTCCCAGATTTTCCCGAACTCGGCCTCGAAGCTAGACACAAGATCGCTCCCTTCGCGGACGCAGCGGAACGGGAGGGTTGAATTTTTCTCCGATCGGCTTAGCTTACAAGACGATGTGGATGGACCACACTTTTCATGTTGTATCTGTACACGTTTCGTGATACCCTTGGACTGGAACATGTCATGATAAGCCCTCAATCGCTCAGCAAGGTCGATACCCACCGAGATTAATTGAGCATGACTCGCGCCTGCACGTGCGCCAAGCCGGCAAGCTGTTGAATGGATGTTCTGGTACAGAAATCTTTCAAACTGACACCATTATCGAGATTGCCCGACCCCGTGCGGACATCAGCATGACAGAGTCGTCGTGCCCAGGAAAGGCGACCGTGTGTCTCATCACCGTGTGTGGCGTCAGTTGGCTTAGAGATCGGCGGGAAGAACTTTTGGATGCGGTACGCATCATGCTTCGGGAAACCCGTCTAGTGACTCGCATGCCGATATATCAACGCTGTGGCCCAATTGCGCCTCAATCTATCGATCCTCTAGTACGTCAAATGCTCAAACAATAGAAAATGGTGAGTTGCATTGGTGGTGATACAGATTCAGCAATGGAGTGATGCGCGTTCCCGTTGTAGTAGCGCGAAGGGAAACGTCGATCATCACGATGCTGCCATCATTGTTGTCTTATCGTGTGGACTTCTTTTGCCTCAACCATATCACTTGTAGAAAACCAAGCCAAGATTTTCACCTTCGGGTGAGTGTAAGCTTTGCATTATTATGTACTAGTCGACTTGTTCCAGCAGGAATCGGTGGTCGCTTTCGATCAATCTTGGCTTGACTTGCCAGCAACCATCATTCCAGTTGCACGTTTCAATCCATCACATCACAGCTCTTGGCAAACAAGACTAAACCATCTCACCATTCAAGTACACTGAGGGAGACATGGAGTTTCTCGTTACTGCTGGACAGTACAATTTTCCTTCGATCACGGCCTGAGGCTGGATTAATTTCAGGACCGTATTTTCACTTACGATTCACTTACGAGACAACATGAGTAGGTTCTTGCACCACTATTGGACCATTTCAAGCGTTGAACTCGCGTAGGTTCCTTGGCTGCCCTCTCAGCATTGATACTTTTCTCGTCCTTGCCTGTGGCTCGGGCGCAGATTGCTTGTGTCGTATACGAGTAAGACTTTTCGATTGGTTATGTGCACCCCAAACTCAAACTCGTATGACTTCAGTGATGACAGAAACTTATGTTCCTGGGTTGTGCACCATAGAGAGTTGGCCATTGGAATTTCGTGTGGAATATGTGCGTATTGTATACGCGCATATGACTAGTGTTGATATTTTCGTGCAGTGGCATTGTTCGTTCTCCTGCTTGTAGCCTGCTGTTGCTGTTGCTGCAGTTGTTGCAGTCGGCGGCGTTCCGTGCCTTCTCTCGTGATACAAAATGTTCCTAGTCATCAACCAAGAGTCAGCGGTAAAAGAAAATCTCCACCAATAGACAACTCGTCCATGCAGCCATACCCGTTTTCAGTTCCAGGGGTAGGCTTCCAGGGTTCAGGAGCCGCATTGTCAGAGAGGGAGTGGGCGGAGATTGATTTGTCCAAGAATTTTGTTGTCGTTCGTGAGCAGACTGGCCCCCACCACGGGTTCGACGCTGCCTGAGGGTAGTCAGTTGTACGATACGTGGGTTTATGGAAATGAAATCTTTGTAGAGCACTTTCAAGTTGATCAACGTGTGGCTGGCCCTGAGAAACTGGCGTTTCATACAAGTTGTCTTCGAACCACTTCAGAGCTCGTTCACTTGCACCGGCTGCACCTGCGCCAGCCTCGTTTTCTTTCTTCTTTCCTTTCCTTTTTCTCCATGCCCAGCTTATTCTCGCGTTCAAGGACAACCTCGACGCCAGGCAAGAAGTATTCATCCAACACCGCCGTAGCACCAAACTTCGATGAATTTGGCCGCGTGAACGACAGAGGCTCCCGCTCCAACTCACCTCATATGCTCTCGAAAAAGGACGTCGGGAAGGAGAAGAAGAAAGCTCAAGACAAGGCCAGGGCCCGCACCCTGAGCTCACCCAAATCAGACCACGATCTAGGTGACCTCGTCGCCCAGATTCCAGACGGTAGCTTCCTCCCGCTCAACCTCGATCGCCCTCAAGACGAGTCCGGCGAGGAAAAGACCTTGGAACACGATTATGGTTACCTTTCCTACGAGCGCCACGTCATCCTTGGTCTTGACGACGTCGCCCGCCTGGTCGATGTCATCGCCGTAGAGCTTGGCACCCGCGGCCTCACTACCCCCTTCATCTTCTCCACCCTCGCACTCGATATCTCCTCCTCCGCGATCAAGCGCCTCATCCGCACCTTTCTCGAAACTTGCGCCGACCCTTCTTCCAGAGACGCCGAACACCGTTGGCGCGAAGAAGCCCGTTTTGCAGGTCCACATGAGCTAGGCATGTGTATCCGTTGGGGCCTTGGGCGCGTCGTAAGAGTGGTTGGAGGTCAAGCAGTTCGTGGACTTGTCTCTTGGGAGCATTATGTCGAGTTTCGTGACTCAGAAGCTGGTATGCATCATTCCATTCTCCCTTCATATTTTCACGCACACGAGGCTTGATCACTAATTAATGATCGCCCTCGGTGCCTACTAGCGCTCAACTACCCTCCAACACACTTTTCAACCTTTTTACCGCCATTGCCCCCGGTTTTAAGGACGATTCTATGGACTCTGCTGAGTCTCCTCATTCGCTTCACTGCGCACAGCGCTTCCTCTGGTCACACTCCCCCAACACTATCCCCTCTGTTTGGGCCCTTGCTTTTCGGGCTGGGTCCAGCCTGTCTCTCGTTCCATCACACTTACATCCATTATCTTCGTGCCGTGAATGCAATGGAACACATCATGCTGGCGTTCATACGCTGGCAGGACGCCCCCAAGGCTCCGGGCGTGCGTTATGAAGTTAACACCAACATATCTTTTGGAAGCGCAACCACCCTTGGGGTTCCCACCCGTCTCAAAGATTGGATCAGAGGATACCCCACCATGTTACCCACTTTAAATGTGAAGGAGAAGCAAGACAAGCCGCAAGCACGTCGAGGGGCTCGGACAATGCGCGTTGTTAGCGTTCGTCGCAACGTCCGGATGTACTCGCCCGATTTGGTCAAGACAGCTGCAGGCTGGGCATCCTCTCGATCAAGCCAGGAAGGCAACCATGGATTGGCTGGTTCTAAAGAGTGGGAGCGTGTTGCGCCCACTGCACTAAAGCTGCAGCCACGTTACTCGGAAGGATACAAGAAGAGGATGGATATGCCTCCAAATTTCCATCCATACATGCTGCTTAATAGCGGAACTTCGTCTGCGACCTCGAGTACCTCGTCGGCATCAGGCAACGAGAAAGATAAACACGGTTTGGGTATCAGAGGAGGCGAGGATCGCTTTAGGACTCTGACCGAGCTCAAGTGGGGTGAATTCGAGGCCATGGGTTTCGGGGCGATGGAGGCTGAGGAGAAGAAGCTCCAATTTGACCTCACAGAAAGTGAAAGAATGGTAAGCCTATGGAAAAGGCGGGTGAGACATGTGCTGAGCCTATCGACAGTCTCGCTCCGCCAAGCGTGCGACGATGAATTGGAACGATTTTTCCGCCATTGGCTTCGACCGCACAGATACGCGCCTCAGTACTACACTTCAGTTCAGCACCCCGGTAACGCATTCAATATCGTCTTGGCCAACGCAAAACGCGAACATTACCAAAAGGCTAAAGAAGACTCAGCGCACGCTTCCTCCGTTTGGTTGGGACACCGAGCCTGTTATGGGATCCGAAGAAATGGTCGAAGAAGCATTCATGGATGTCTTTTGTGACTTGGTGTATGGGGGCGGGTGGATGGATATTGAGCGTGGCGAGGAGACGGACAGAGAGTGTAATTGGGCCTTGGTAAACCTCTTTGTGTTGTCGTGTGAGCGGAGTCTCTAGCTCACCCACACCAACACAGATTGAATTCAAGTCCCTCCCGCTGAACAAGAACACGACCCGTGGAAGTGACCCCCGCACTGCAACCACCGTCTTTCTCTTTGAAGAGTTCGTGCCGTTAGAGTACAGGCAACAACTGGCCAAAGAATCCGGGATGAAGCGTCGGCTGCCCTTTCTGTTTTCGCCGTCCAGCAAATCGAGGCCGTGGAAACCTGCTGCGACGCTGAATGGTCGGCCTTACGTTGTGGGACACGTTCCCAAAAGTCCAACTCTCCGCGAGGTGGAATTTGAGGGGATGTTGAGGTCCAATGGCAGCAAAATACTCTCGCTGTCGAAAGCCGCTCCCATGGTTACGATTTCCCCGGTGACCCAGGGGGACACAGACCATTCGCGACCGGGTACTGCGGGCTCTGGTCGTGGTTCTCCGGTCAAGCAACTGGAGCGCGTACCATCCAACACACCCATCACTCCTACAAGCACCAAGCGGCGGTTTCGGATTCCAGTGCCCAGTCCCTCTGTAGTGCGGCGCTCGACGCTCGTGCCAGCTGAGTACTCGACCGTGGATTTTGAGACGCGCTTAGCAAGTTACAGCGATGATGAATTCAATGAGAGTGCCAGCATGAATGCACTCACACCCGCCGAGAGGCATGAACGGAGGATGTCGAGAGATGACGCCTGGGTGGATATTCTCGTTGCTGCGCACAGCCGTCGCATTGGATCACAGGAGGTGGAACATCGACCTGGGTCAAAGGGTCTCAAAGGCGGGCGTTCCGATCCCGAGTTGGCCAGTCAGGAAATTGCCATGGTCCTTGCTGGCGTCCGTGCACGTTCTCCACTGTCTGATGATGAAGAGGTGCAAGTGCGCCCAGCAGTAGCGGAGCCCATTCCAATTCCAAATCCCCCAGAACAACCAGAGGAGACAGAAGATCCTGACGTTGAGTCGGTGATGTCGTATCCCAAGGACAAGCGAGTTGGGTACTTCGATCTACACCCCGAGCGACGACCTGGAAATGGGATACCCCTATCGGTACGACCGCAGGTTAACGCAGGAGACTCTGACGGTGATGACGTACCAGATAAACTGGTATATGAGACGCCTGAAAATACTGTTATCCCGTCCCCGGAACCTATGAGACCGTCGTTCGAGACAGAGGGAAGCGAGTATGGTCCCTCTGCCTCTTCTTCGCCTACCGGCGAGATAGATGTTCCCGATTTCGTTGACCATGAAAGGAGTAGAGAACAAAAGGAGAGCTTGCACTCCCGAGCAGAATCTACGACGTTGCCACAATTGTCCAACAATGATGTCTCAAAGCCCACCCAGCAAAGCAAGACTGCATCACTCATTGAAATGTACCGCGAACGAGAGAGGCAGAGCCTCGTCACTACTACCCCATCTAAACTCCCAGTTCGAGTCTCACTGTTACCCTCCAATGACGCACACCTTCCAACACCTGCCACGACCGCTAGAGCTCCATCGCCTGCCTCCGTCTCTGAATCGGATCCTCCAGAAATTGCTGACGATGCGGAATCCGGCGCAGACTATCTATCTCCCGATATGTTGTTCACGGAATCTGGTCAGAACAGTCCAAGTCGCTACGTTCATGGTGCTCCTCTTCACAACGTCGTGGAAGAAGAAGAGGAAGAGGATTGGACACAATCGGGTATGTAATGTAGGTTGATTTTTGAAAAATTCTATGCAACGTGGCCACCACCGATACCTTGACTTTTACTTTTTTTAACTTCTTCGGATTGGACAGTTGATGATTCTAGCACATGTGTGCGTTCATCTTCTGCCTTCTTTTGTTTTTTTTATCATTCTATACAGAGATCCTAGGTTCACTTCGATTGCTATCTCGAAAGCATCTTCTTTTGTTCTTTCATCCCGATCTAATAACCATCCTGGAATACCTGCCAATCGTTGATAATTCCCAGTTGTTCTGTCCTTTCTATGAATCCACTTTTTTTCTTTTACCATAGCTCTACTGAGTCTATTATCGTCCTACTATTACTAGTGCAGTGCATATGGTCGTCTTTTGGATTATCTAAATAGGTTCAATTGATTTTGTCGCTGGGATTGGCCTATTGATAGGCTTGTACACACTACAACCCTCGTTGCGGTCATTTTCATTCGAAGATGGTCCCCGTCGTAGATCGATCTATCAGGATTTGTGCAGATCGAGGGGGTACGTTTTGTGACGTCCATGCGTGAGTGCTCACGTCTTGGTTGCCGTCGTTTTGTTCCGACAAACGTCGTGGCTCGATGTCGTGGAATCGTTGTTGACGTTGTTGACATCGAGCATAGGTCGTACCCTGATCCTGAACGGCCTGGCGAGCGACGAGAACTCGTAGTCAAACTCTGTAAGCCCTGCATCCCCGGTGACCCCAGGCTGACCATGGCATGTCTGGCAGTGTCCCAAGACCCACAGAATTATGCGGACGCGCCGACCGAAGGGATTCGAAGGGTGTTGGAGATCGTAACGGGGACCAAGATCGAGCGCGGTCGCGTACTCGACACGAGCAAGATCGGTGCGTACAAGCTCAGGCCACCTCGTTTATTGAAACGGCCCCCAAATTGAACGTAGATTACATCCGGCTGTCTACGACGGTCGCTACCAACGCGCTGCTGGAGCGCAAGGGCCACCGACATGCACTGCTCATCACCAAGGGGTTCCAGGATCTGCTGTTGATCGGCAACCAGTCCCGCCCGCGGATTTTCGATTTGAATATTCGACGCCCGGCACCGCTCTATTCAGAGGTCATCGAGGTGGACGAGCGGGTGACGCTTGTGGGGTACACGTCGGATCCCGATGCCGAGGCGCATGCAGTGCAGTGGAACGACGATGGCTCGCTGAGACGAGGGTATAGGGGCCCTGGGTGGGATGGCCAGGGCGACGCTGAGGGACCGGGAGAGATCGTGAAAGGTATATCGGGCGAAGCTGTCCGAATTCTGAAACGACCAGGTCGGGTGTTGGGTGCCTTTTCAAGTTTTCAAGTGAGATGACCATTATGAACAGATCTCGAGGTCGTGCGACGGGACTTGGAACGCCTGTATGCGGCGGGATATCGTTCGCTGGCCATTGTTCTCATTCATTCGTACACCTTTCCATATCATGAGGTACTGGTTGGGAAACTGGCGCGTGAGATTGGGTTCACGCAGGTCTCGGAATCGTCGCGGCTCCTTCCGATGATCAAAGTGGTCCCCCGTGGTGTCTCGTCCACCGCGGATGCGTACCTCACGCCAATCCTGCGCGAGTACTTGGACGGTTTCTTCAAAGGGTTTGATGCGCAGCTCAAGGACGGTCGGATCAAGAGTCCTCGCGTCGAGTTCATGGGGAGCGATGGGGGTCTTTTGGACCTCAGTAACTTCTCTGGTCTCAAGAGTATCTTGAGTGGACCCGCTGGCGGCGTGGTGGGGTACGCCCTGACGAGTTGGGACGCAAAAAGAAAGTACCCGATCATAGGGTGGGTTAAATCTTTTTACATCCTCGGTCCGTTTTTCGATCGGGTCTTGTAGGATCGACGTGGGTGGCACCTCAACTGATGTGTCGCGCTTCGACGGCCGGTATGAAGTTGTGTATGAGACTACAACAGCCGGGGTGACCATTCAGTCACCGCAACTTGACATCAATACTGTTGCCGCTGGTGGGGGCTCGTGTCTCACCTTTCGCAACGGACTGTTCCTGGCCGGGCCAGAGAGCGCTGGAGCAGATCCAGGCCCAGCATGTTATAAGTGAGTTTTTCTGAGCGCACGGCGAGGACGTCGCGGATGGTGACATTTCATGCAGAAAGAGCGGTCCATTGGCAGTAACAGACGCGAACCTGATTCTCGGACGCTTGATCCCAGACTACTTTCCGAAGATATTTGGAAAGTCAGAGAACGAGCCCCTGGATGTTGTTGCAACCCAAACAGCCTTCGAGGAACTGGCTAGAAAAATCAATGAAACACAGGAGCGTCCTTTCGATCTGGATGAGATTGTTTACGGGTGGGTACCAGAACGAAGTGCAGAAAACAAGAGTGTTCTGATGAGACCGATAGTTTTATCAAAGTTGCCAATGAGACAATGTGTCGTCCGATTCGTGCCTTGACGGAGGCCCGGGGATACTCTACTGGAAAGCATGTGTAGGTACTTCTCTGAAGCGGGGATAGTCCCACTCACACTCCACAGACTGGCAAGTTTCGGTGGTGCGGGCGGCCAACATGCCTGCGAGATCGCAAGCCTTTTGGGGATCAAGACAATCCTAGTACATCGTTATAGCTCTATTCTATCTGCCTATGGGCTCGCATTAGCCGATCGGTACGGTCAATGGCCCAACTTAAATCTCACATTCTGATACACCCGTTATGTGCTAGTGCGTATGAGCTGCAAGAGCCGTCCTCGACATTCTATTCCAGTTCATCGCGTACCCCCCTCCTTGATCGCCTGGATAAACTAACAAGTGATGTCCGCAAAGAGCTCGGGCGTCAAGGCTTTGAAGGCGATCGAGTGGTTGTCGAACGAATGCTCAACATGAGATTCGAAGGGACAGACACCGCACTGATGGTTTTACCGGACACAAATGACGGGGATGGAAATGAAGATTTCGAGGCAGCTTTCAGAAGAGTGTACAAGTCGGAATTTGGCTTCCTTCTGGAAAGCAAAACAATTATTGTTGACGACATCAAGGTAGCGTCTTCTGGATGTACCTATCAAATACATTTTTCTCACTGTGCTTTGTGTAGGTAAGGGGTATTGGAAAGACATTCGATTCTCTGGGAGAATCTGTCTATTCAGAGGTAGAACGTCTCGAAAGAAGACCAGTAGACCGGTCGCGAGCGGCGTCCGTCTACAGCGTCTATTTTGACAAGGTTGGACGGGTACCTGATACCCCCGTGTTTTTGTTGGATGAATTACAGGTTGGGAATGAAGTGACGGGGCCTGCAATGATCATCGACAACACGCAGACGATCGTGGTGGTTCCAGGAGCAAAGGCGGTACTGAGCAGCAAACATCTTCACTTGACGCTTGAGTAGAGTTTGCATAATAGTATATGAATTATCTCACAATGATCAAATTAACCTTACCGACCGGTTGGTGAATAATGCGACTTTTCCTCATAACACACGGAAGAGAATGTAACCTCATTAAAACGCCTGAGGGGCTTCAGTGAGACGGCCAGTATTAGCCGACTGTCATGACTGCTCATGACAGTCGGCAACACCAAGACTGTCGGCCAATGCTCCTGGCTTTATACCGTAGGGCTCGTTCGAGCGGGGTGCGTACATCGGTCCATTATAAAACCCTGCCGAGTCTTCCCTGATCCAGAAGCGCAGCAGACAATTCCAGTCCCCGTGCCTCCGACCTCACCCTGACCGCTACGTACACGATATATTGGCGGTTGCAAAGTCTTAAATAATTGGGTAAGTGGAATCCTTCCCTGGCTCATAGAGCTCATTTTTTTCTTCCATGTATGCATCGTCCCTCTAACTTGCCTAGATCGCGCACACCTCGCAATGCCGTTCCTTTCTCGCCGCTCAGTCGATCCTTTGGCCTCTCTATCTCCACTCAAGGACAGAGGATATCCTTCAAAGCTATCTGATCTCTCTCAGAACCCACGCAATCGCGCACGATCCGAAGCTAGTCTCTTCAGGCGCGTCTCAATTCTTTTCACTCCCCGTCGACGGTGGTCGTCAAAGGTATCGCTTTCGCCGACAAATTCAAGTTCTGTGGGCATAGGCTACGTCCGCTCTTGCCCCTGGAACACACTTCCTAGAGTTTCCAGTGACTCCACCCCGCACTCTTCTCTTGAGATCCGACGGCCAAGTGGTTTGGGACGGCGGGCGAGTTTCCTCCTGTCCAGCGACTCCATCTCGGACACCGAGAGTTTCGGGAAGGTGCTTGACGAAGGAGACACGGCGGCCCCGACAGGGACCATAAGCTTGCCGAACTTGTTGGGTGGCATAAATTACTATGCCCCTGACGTGCCCCGCCGGCGTATTGAACTCCCGCTGCCAAGCTACACAGCATCCTTGGCCCTTCCCGATTTCATTTTAGGAAATGTCCTCGAATTCCTTCCAAGAAATTATCTTCCCACCGTCGCACTCGTATCCCGTGGGGTTTGTTCGGCTGCTAGATATGCACTTTACAACTCGCTCGATCTGCAAAATATCACAGAGTCATCACTGGAGAAACTCTTCGACCTTTTAGCGTCCAGGGAAGACCTTGCAGCACTGGTTGCCTCCTTTTATTGTCACTGCTGGCCATGCGAACTTGCATCGGTGGGCGGTGGTCCATCTTCTATCCCTGCTGGCGACATCCGTCAAGCATTCCAGAACATGTACAATCTCAAGTCCCTCACGCTCCCTTCCTTTGTGTCCATACTTTCGCACTCCCCCTCGTTTACTTTCTCTTTGACACATTTGACGATCCTTGATAAAAGAATGTCGCAGTCACAGATGATAGCGCTACGCAGTTGGCTGGCTACGCAGCCATCTCTCGAGGCACTCTCTTTTCCTCACCTTGCCGAATTAAGCGGTACCGACCCCCCCGATGAATGGGTCCGATCATGCGACCCAGGCGATCATTGCTCGTACACTATACTCCCTGCTCTCAAGTCGTTGCACGCATCTGCCGAGATAGTCTCGGCGCTGTGCTTTGCAGTAGACAATCCGATACAACACCTCACGCTGAATGTTCGTGGGACGCTTTACACCGGTTTGCGCCCTGGTACCGTTATTCGTGCTCTGAGAGGGGTACGCGACATGCACATCATCTTTGCCCCTGAGGTAGACAAAAGGACAGTCGAGAAATTTCTCGGCATCACAGGCAGCGCGCTGGCCGGAGAGAACAAGGCGTGGGCTATGAAGTCTCTTGAAGTGGAAGTCCTGTGGACGGACAACGACGCTGCCGAGGTATGTTGACGAACGTCCCTTTTTTCCGTTTCTTGCCGCTGATTTTTGTGCCTGCTGTGCCCTCTTTTTAGACGCTGTATGGGGTTGTCACGTCAATTATTTCCCGTTTTCGGGGTCTCGAGTCGCTCAAGTTGACATCGCCGTTTCGGTCTATTTTAGCACCTATCCCTACTTCCGTGACCGGGCTACCGTATTCCCCACCTAGTCCTACTCCATCACCTCCCCTGCCCGCAGCCTTATCGCAGCCCCCATCAACTAACCATGGGGGTGGCGCGACCCGCAAAGAGTTTGTCACTTGCACCGTCGAGCAGAGCTATGCCAAGACGTGGACCAAGTACTGTCCGTCCCTGTCCGACATCCAGTTTGACTTTTCGTGCTCGACAATGGACGCAGAGGTGGAGCTCTGTGGCGTTTGGTTTAGACGCAAGATGCCCTTGGCGTGAGTTTTGCATCTGATCACGCCGTATCGCATCTCCTTGTTCTTGTCATTGCTTTTTGCACTATTTATCATTGGATTTATTTTTCTTTGCTCGTCGTGCGTATTAGTTCAAACGGAGCATGAGTTTGTATAAATAACTGTATAGATGCGCGATAGTACAATCAATTGGGCCCTGTGCTTGACAAGGTTGGTATTCCAGCACCTGCAGGCTAGTGGTGGGAGGCTGCAAGGCAGTGAAATGTGCGCGATATGTCATGCATCGTGAAATGAAAGGGAATATGAATATTACTCAGTTTGGATCCCCGTCCCATGACACCGCGCATAACTCCTTGATCTTTGATCCAGGCAATCGGGTTTCGAAGATCAACTCGAAGGGCAAAGCGTGCATATTTGCGGTATCCGTGAAGGCGAACGAATCGATCGGTGCCGCTGGATTTTCAGATAGACGAAATGCCCAGAGAACAAGCGTAGTGTTAATGAAGACAGACTTATTTGCGAGGTGCAATCCCGGACAAATTCTGTGACGGAAGCATCAGAACGGGTCTGCCACGGGTGGCCATAGCGCCCATGACTCACCTCCGACCAAAGCCGTATGTACAGAAATGAAGGTCATCCCGCACGTTTCCGTCGATGGTTAACCAGCGCCGAGGATCAAACTTGTCGGGATTTGGGAATACCTCAGGATCATTTGCAATCGCCCTGAAGATCACGTTAAGTACCTTGCGTAAGACTGTGTTTACAATAATGTACCAATGATTCCCGATTACAATTGCACCTTCAGGAATCAAATAGCCCTCCCATACGACATTTGCCGTTGCACGGTGGGCGAATCCTAGAACGCACTTCACTTCACGTATTCAATCCACCAGGCCAGAGCGAATGAACGCACCTCCGATGCTCACCGGTCGCCACCGCATGCTTTCCAACATGAATGCGGTCACCTGGGGAAGCGTCACCTGGTCATCAAAGGATGGCACTACGGCGTGTCAATTGCACACTGAAGGATCTTCATCAAAAATGGCATACATCTCTCTCGTCCGACAACGTTGTCAAGTTCCTCCTGCACTCTGGCTTGAGCCTCGGGATGCAAAGCAGCTGCCATCATCGCGATCGTAATTGCAGAAGCAGTCTGATGATGAGGAAAATTAGCTCCAAAGCACAATAAAATGACGTTCAGGCAGAAAAACTGATTGCCTCGACACTGACAGTATCTGCCCCCGCACCAAACATGGATCCAGCAATGTAGGCCATTTCTTCTTCCGCGATTCCATATTCGGTTTGATTTTCCAACAAAAACTTGGCGAAGCAAGGCCTCGCAGTGCCTCCTCGCTGATAAAAGTTAGCTAGGTCACTCAAATGAAAATTCTATTTTACCATTTGTTCGCGCACCAAGTCCAGCTGCCCTTGGAAAAGAGCAAGTTCTTCCTGATGCCAGTTCTTTAGCTCGGTGAGGTATCCTGGAATGTACCTGAGGATAGGGAAGGAATCTACGAGGTACGCTCCTGGGCGTATGACTTGACCGAGGCGGTTCAAACAACGGTGTACTGCCTGTATTTCAGGATCATTGTTCGAGGTCGGCGTAATTTTGCCGTAGGTAATGGACATGATCACTGATGCAGCATACCTAGGATCAAATGCTTTCAATCAATTGGAACCACCGTAAGAGGTGACAAAAGGCGCGTACCGCTTAGCGTGCATCTGGTGGTTCTCAGGGTCTTCCAGGATGTCAAGAAGCACATTCTTTGCATGTCGGAGCTGTACGGATTCGTATACCACTGCAACCTTAGGCTGCAATATCGCGTGTAAAGCTCTTTTGTACTATGATTTTGAGTTGGTTCATTGTTTGAGCATTTATAAAAACATTACCTTCTGAGCCTGCGAAGTCGGTTCCCAGCTCGTGCCACAAGAACCCTCATCCCTCCAGAAAGTACCTCCCCAGCTGCGATGGACGGAGGCCTGTCGGCGAGTGAGACACCGCGCTTCTCCATGATATCCATAGCAGCACGATGACGACCGATAATTATGAAGACTCTGGTTCCTTGTCTCAAAGAGAATACAGGGCCATACACTTCGGTCATCTTTGCGAATGCAAAGGGTGCTCTTTTAACTCATAGGTTAAATGGATTTGCTGATATTGGGACAAACCGACTTACCTAGGTGCAGGGAATTTGTTACCAAGGAGCCAATGTCCAGGTGGGCCGGGGGGAAGCGGCAACTATGTTAGAGTGCGAGAAAAGTGCTTCGCGGCGTACCATAGCACACAGAGAAGCGCGATGGCCCATACGGAGTATGACATTTGTGTGCCGGAATCCCTGTGGAGGATGAGCACTGGAGTACTTGAGAATAGCCTCCCCTCAAGGAAACATGAAACCAAATGTCAACTCCGTAAGTGATGCTGTCTCAGACTGAGCCAGCCCACGTCGGCACTGCCTGGGCGCAGCCTGCCATACTACATACATACCCCATTCAAGTACAGTATCCGTCACGCATCCGAGAAGATGAGTTGGCAGTTCTGGGGCAGGGCACGTCGAGGTCATGGTGCCAGCACTGGTTGGTTGTTTTACGGTCATAATCTTGCACAATGACAGAGAAATTTGAGTATACACGACATAGTTGATACCTTAAGCCCTTATTGCGTACAGTGGTTCACCGGCACTTGCATCAGTGAAAATTTCTGCGCTTCTCTATTCCTGGTACTTACGTACTAGTCAGAATCACAGGTACCCCCTCCGATCCCCAACGAGCCACAGCTCCCCAAAGACTGGATGACCAACCATGAGGTTTTAGTGGGTATTGTGCTGCCTAGGCCCTCTGCTTTACCGAGGTAACCTGACATGTCACCGAGTCCCACACCGCCTACAGTAGACTCCCTCCTAACGCATACCTGTCGGGAAAGGAGAAAAGCTATGCGTTATGAGAGAGTACGCGTTTTAAAAAAGGTCATCTAAAATTTGACTTATCAACATACTACATAGTTTAGATATAATCTATTGCTATAAATTCCCCAAGTGTATCCCTTCTTGCCCTAACCTTGAATCCATCTGTTAACTCA